>WEKW01031131.1:12494-59228 GCA_013389905.1 Sula dactylatra | reverse complement strand
CTGCTTGAGTGAGGGATATCCAAATTATTTATCTGTATACCAGCGTTTAGCTACTTAAGAAGAATTTCTTCAACTGTAGGACTCAAAAATTGAATTACCAGAAACAATAGTTTCAACTGGCTGCTCCATCTCATGGATACAGCAGTTCTCTCCTGTGGTTGAAGATGCTTTTCTTTTGGTTTTGTAGCTCGCATGACATCTTTTGATTTCTGGTCTAACTACATTCCTCATCTTCCATAGAAGTTCCCCTCTCCTGATGAGTCCACTAGCAAGTTTGCCTTCTTTACTCATAATACTTGGTCCTTCGTAATTTCTTTCTACCTAATCATCAAAAAACAGTTTGCAGATATTAATTTGCAGATTTGCCTCTTGGCAGTCTCCCAGTTTACAATTCATATTACCAATTTAGAAACTGAGGCACGTAGAAGTTTAGTCACTATAGCACTACAAAGAAAGTCTGTGTTTAATAGATGTCAAGGGGCTGCTTTTATTCTTATTTACATCAGCTTGTATATTTCTTTATTCTTTCGATAATTGTGAAAATTCATCCAGCAGTTGTCTTGCTTTCTACAAAAAGGAAGGTTTCCTGAAACATTTAATTTGCTGCTGGGGAGAGGAAGGCTTATGTGTGGAATTTTTTTAAGAGTTTGCCAGATAAGGGCCCAAGTCAAAGACAGGCATGCTATATTTATCTCTGATATGACTCTAAGTTGCAGTAGTGATGTTACAGTAGCAGTTAATTTGGTGCTTAGGGTACAAAACAAGGTAAAAGCCAACTTGGTACTCAGTAATTGTGTCTTATTAAATATTGGCTATGGAATTCCACTTCTTAAAAGGCTATCTTGTAAATACAACATAAAGAAACTCCTTTTTCTGGGGATTCTTGGTGTCAAGATGTTGCTTCCGTGTATCTTAGCACAGAGCAGTGTGTATCTATCATGTTTTTGCAATCGAAAGTAAAAACAAAAGTGGGCAGGAGGAATCCAAGTAGTATTTTGGTTCAAATAAGATAATAATAAAATAAAAAAAGGGACAGCTATATTAATTATGGTTAGTTGTCTATGCACAAACAAAAATGCTGATAGTACTGTACTTCCCTGTTCTTCCTTCCAGTACTGGATGTCCAACAAAGTTCTGCTACTTTTAAATTAGAATTTGCTAAATTGTTCAATACAGCTGTACCTCTGCAACAGGTGTGTTCTCTGCTTGACTAAAACGACATTCCAAGCAAGTCTGGGTAGTAGGTTAAGGAGCAGGTTAGATACCTGTCCTTATATGACACCAAGCTAAGTTAGAGAAAGAGTCCTCAAGCTCTTACCATGTGTGGTCAGACTACAACAAATTACGATGAGATTAAATATGGCAGCTAAAGTCCAAGTTGGTCTTAAAGGTATAGATCATGCGATAGTTGAAGCATGAGCTTTTCTTATTGCTCACTGCTCTCAAGATGCCTTTATAATGAAAAAATCTCAGTGCTTAATTCCGCCTTTCCCTGAGGAATGGCTGTCTTTTTCCTGAATATCCTGGCTACTCCTAGCTCAGCATCTACCCTTGTGTTGGAAGCTAGGGTCTCGTGGAGAATGAGCCTTGCTCAAAACCTAGGTTTCGTAGTGGCGTCACTGCTTCAGCAAAGAGATTTGTGGGATTTTTTTCATATCAATTAATGTATACAAGCATACGCAGGTAAAGTGTACTTATATTCTGTTGTTCATTTTCCAATCCTGTATTGGCATGAGCATGTATACACTGATAATATTACTTACACTCAGACTTGTATTCCCTTAGCTGTAACATTTTAGCTACAGAAGTGTAACAAATACGCTTATGATAGTTTCATCAATCTAGCTGTTTTGTCGTAGTTACGACCTTCTGCTTGTCGTAGAAGACTGAGGGTTAAACAGCAGCTTTTTGGAAACAACCTATAAATCATTGTCTTTGGCAACATTTTCAAAGTTTGATTTACGTTCTTTTTCTTGCTACGTTACTCACAGCTGCTCCTAATGAAGCTCTTTAGTGACAGGAGAGTGGTAAGCAGCTATGGGCATTCTTTCATTCACTTCAGTACTTTGCTTATTCTTGAAGGTCCCCTACTGTCCTTCAGTGCTCTCCCTCCAGTCTTCAGCAGCATTACAGTGCACACCGGCGCTGGGATGTTCAAGGTATGAGTACCCCCTACTGGCATGTTTTTATACTAGGCTCTGTCCTATAGCTCTTCAGTCTGCTTATATTAATGCATAGTACGTTACTCAGTTATTCTTATCTCCATATATTCATTTGGAAATTTATTTCCGTAACAAAATTTTGCCTTTACTTAAAGTATTCACGATGAAAAGCTATATTCTTTCTTCACTTCTCATTATAAAAAAAGTTTTCTATTGCATTAGTTCAAAAGTTTGGTGACCTCTTACTACATTATGAAAGATGCCATTCAAAATACCATCAGTGTTCAGACACGGAACACTGTTAGGGTCAGATGTCCCTTCGGAGGCATTTTTGTACTTTAGTAAGCTTTACTATGTATGCTACCTAAATTTTATTCTTTTCATCATAGTGTGACACACATAGGTCAAGGTAAGTAATTTCTTTCCCTGCTTGGTGTTCGGATCCTTGACATATTTTCCCCAACAATCAGTGCTTGGACAAAGCATACTATTATTTGTTTTCAATACTGATACACTTGATACCATGCATGTTACATGCAACACCGATAGTTTGCAGGGATCACAGATCAACAGTGAGAGTCTTGAGGAAGAATCTGGCAACAGAAATATAAGGGGGGAGGATGAGCATTGTCTTACTTTCTACCAAGAAAGTAAACAGCGAAGAAGACTTGCTCTTCTGGAGAAAAGACTGGGAAGAAAAAATTGTCATGGGCTAGAGGTAATATTTGGCTGGGGGACCCAGGCCCTGTTTAGCCACTCTTAGCTGGAATTCAGAGAGAAGACCCTGGGATGTGAGCCCTTTGGTGAATCTTGAACGCATGGAAAGCTAGCACAGCTGGAAGGAAGAAGTAGCTGCAAGTCTAGATTAGAAATCCCCTGCAGAGCAAGGGAAAAGGAGACAGAGATTGTGCTGACTGTAGTTTGCCCCATATCTGGTTTTGACCATTCCCTCATAAATGGTTCACTACATCTTTAGGAAAGAAAAGCCCACATTCCCTCAGGCCCCTAATTGTCCTGCTGTGTTTAACTCGCCTGCTGTCTAAGCATCTGTGGCATATAGGAACCAACTGCCTACTCTGGGGCCTCTCGCAGATGTTTTGTAGGCTGCTTTATAACTGGACAGCTGCTGTAAGTTCATGGAAACCCACATAAAACCATGACAGTTGCTTTTAAAGCTACTTCATTGACAATTGTCTAATGCAAAACCTGGTACCTCTGGTTTCCGTAAAACATCAGACCCATCTAGAACAATAAAACCATCACTGAGCAACCAACACAAAGAGATTCGGAAACACTTTAGGCTGCACACAAAATAGTAAATGAATTTATTTATTTTCTGTGATTATCTCAAATAGTCCTTTGGAGGTCTGAAACAAAAGCAAGGCAGTGCCTGATAGGTGCCAGCCGGTCCTTTGGGACTCATTCTATAGCTTCACCACCACACCCATCAATTGGGTAACAACTGAACTGAAGAGAAAAACAACACAGCTTGATTTCCTTTCCTGTCCTTGACTCCTTGGGGATCTCTGAAGACTAGCATGGCACTGCTTGGATGTGTCACCTTATGAGACAGCAGTTCTTGAGTACAGCACCCTCCAGAGGGACTTGCATCAAAGAGGAATACCGTTCTGAATGTCTGTGTTTCTACTGGTTAGTATGGGCTGCAAACGCTAAGCCATAGCTTTGCAATTTATACTGCAGCCCCAAATTGCATGGTATTCCCAATTCTGACAACAATAACCATTTCAAAATGCTTTGACATTACTTTTCTGGAGAAATGAGATCTGCTTTCTTTTCCTGATAGCTCTGTCAAACTGTGAAATGTAGCTGTGGAATACCTGGTGGTTTACAAATCCGGCACAGTAGTAAGGGTCTGCAAGTCTGCAGCTCTGTGATTATTACAGATAGAGAAGTCGGTTAAACTAATAGATTTGGATTTTCGTTTCTCTTTCTTGGAGGGAAGTTTTACTGTTTGGCTTGCTTTGCCTTGCTGCTCTGATTCATATTTAGAGCCAGACATCGGGTATAGCTTGCCTCAGCCCTTTTTTTCTTTCAAGGGTGATCTTGGATTCAAAATCTTAGTCATTGAAGTTGCAGGTTTCTGACTTAAGATCATTGGGCTTCTTTTCCAGGGTCTTCTGATTTGAGTGATTTTTTTTTCAAGAGGCTTTATCTGCCTTTAATTGTACTTTGTAAACTGAGTGGTCAGATCCAGCTGAGATCAAAAGGTTCCCATCAGATTAAGGGAGGTAGGTAAATAGCTATTCTGAGACCCCTTTCAGAATTCGGAGACACAGACAAAGCTGTGTCATTAGCAAAGCAGACAGTCGGTAGGATTTCTCTTCTCCAGCCCTAACTATTGACCCTTTCACACTTACATGTGGTTATCAAACAAGGGCCTTGTACCATATTATGATGCTAATATCTGATCCAGTATCCTGCTATCGTTTATGTTGGATAATTACAGACTGCATGGAGTATGTTCATCTGAAGAATAGAAAATAGAAATGGGAAATATCTGTTAAGGTATTGGTCCAATAATGCATTTGTTAGAGGTTTGCTGGAAGAGGGAAGAGGAAAAAATGGTGCATTTTGGCTTGACACTTTCTAAAACCTTCTTTCATCTCCCTCTTCCTTCTCATCCTCCCAAAGACAACCCTCACATCAAAGTGCTTTGACTGCAAAATTTTGCAAACTTGAAATACAATTCCATGATCTTCACATCTCCATCTCTAAAAGTCTCATCCAGATCACCAAAGCTGCTTCCTAAGCATATGCAGCCCTCCTTAAATTAAATGAATACTGCAGATGTTCAGCAAATTTAGAGATTTGGATCAACCTGCACTTTTCTGTTCTTGTTCACAGCGTAGTGTCAACAGCACAGTCAATATTTATCATTCATTTTCAGCTATCAAAAGGCAGTCGCAATATTTGCCCAACTTTTTGAAGTGATTGGAAATCTTTCAATGCTACATATTAAATAGCTTATTTTTCTGGGTATGTGGTAATTGAAATACGTATAACTGCATTGCATATTGTCCAAGAGGCTCGCCTGACCGCCCTTATATTAAACAAGTATTCAACTGAGGCTTCAGCCAGGAGACAGAAAGTGTGTGTGTGTGTCAGGGAGAGGGTGGGGTGGAATATTCATGCCATTGAAAAGACTCATGTTGTTACTTAACAACTACATTAACCTCATGTCACAAGTCATGACCTTGTGCTGACCCTGGCTAGCAAAGCAGCACAGCTCTGAAGTACAAAACATGAAAGTGGGAGAAGTAAGTAGCAGAGGAGGAGAAAAGAGCAGCTCTTCATGGAAGAGGCTTCCAAACCTATTCAGACAAAACGCCAAACAATAGCTGCAGAGGGGCTGTGCATAGGCCATCTCCACCCAGTCACTCACTCACTGTTGAAGGATTTTCATGGTGAGCCTTTCATAGCCAGCTGCAGACTGACACGACCTTTAAACTGTGAGATTCCTTTTAATGTAAGGCACCCTGATAAAGCAAAGGGAAGAAGCCTGAGAGCATACGGACAGGTGCCTTTAGATCTCTTGTTTCTATCCTTCTCCTCTGCTTTGCAGTAGAGCCCTGTTTGCACAAGTGACTGTATTCAGAGATGAGCCTGGAAGCTCATTCCCCTGAATTTCAAAAATTTGGGGAAGGGAAAAACTTCACTAACCAAAGATACTTTTCCCTTAGCTTTTCGGTCACTGAAGTCTTTTTGGTAGCAGTGATGGGATTTACAAACCCTACTCTGCAATGTCAATATCAGGAAATGGGCAAAGTGACCCTAATTTTAAGCAAGAAGTAAGGAGGTGGGATTCGATTGGAGAGCAGAGCAAGGGCAGGAGGACAACAGGGATTTGTTTTGCAGAGCAAGAACTGTTGCAGAAGTTCTGTGGGACCTTTAAAAGGGTACCTTAAAGGCAGGCTGGCAGTCTGAGTGTGGGCTGCAGACAGAGAGTCAGTGGCATGATGAGAAATTTTTCTTGGTGAAGGGCTCTGGGGAGAAATATCAACTCACAGAAGCTCAGGCAAAGTGGTTTTTCCCCCTTATTTTCTAAAAGAGTGGCAACAAAAGTGGTGACACAACAGGATTGGCAGGGGTGTCTTCAGTGAGGCTGTTGAGGAATTATTTACATGCTTTGCTGACCACATATTTTGGTCGGCAGGCACCTCACTGCTCGAGGAACTGCTAACCCATCTGACTGGTGGCTCATTTACTCTTGTTTGCCATCTCCAGCAGGCGTCAGGATGGGATGTTTCAGAGGAATTTCCATAAAGAGCCTTTCTAAAATAACCTACTTCAAAAAGAGGCTCTTGGTACAAGCAGAGATTGGCTTATGTCCTGAAGCTTGAGGTTTGTGAAAATGGGTGTTTCTCTTTGATTTTCCAGTAGTAAATAATTATAGGTTTGACATCCTCAAGCTTTTAAGTATCATGAGTCAGGCCCCCAACTATGAGACGGTTCATAAAATTCTCACTAACCTAAAAATAACAAACACTGGGTTATTTTTGCTTTCTTCCTGGATTTGCATCCTTTAGGGTTACAGTTTTTGGCTTTTCTTCTTCGGCTGTACTCCTTATTACGGAGGCTGAGGACTGTGTATATGCACAGCAAATTCCAGGAGTGGGATCATTCAGAGAAGCCGGGCAACTCTCAAGAATTGCAACAAAATTCCGACAGTTAGCAAAGGAGGTCTGGCACGAAATCCTATACAGTAACCTTGTGCCAGGCCAGGAAGTTCCCAAACGTATATAGTCATATATTCTGAAAGGGACTGTATCTTTTGTTTGATCTACAGGGGCCGGCACCAGATAGGCCTTCCCGTTTGACAACAGCCAGGCCAGGCCAGCTGTGCCACGGACCCTTCCCACTTCCCTCTGTGGATCCTGCATTCAGCTCAAGGCTGCTGGCCCAGCTCTATGTTTACATGTTTCCAAATTCAAGGAGGAAAAGGGAATATCAAACAGACCTGAGCTCTTTTGAAGTGGCTAAAGGATGCTATCAGGTCTGGGGGTGTGTGTTGTGCCTTTGAGGCTTGTTTGTCTTTCTCTGGTCCTCCTGTGCAGGCCTTTAACCAGCCATTCGAATCTTCAAAGCCGCCCTAACCCCAACGGTGCAGCTCCTTTGGAGCTGGCACCATTACCAGGGCCAGGGCATTTTGCGTTGAACCACTTTTTTGTGTGGTTTTCAGACATGGAAGTTTTTTTATTCTTTTGAAATAAATAATTAGACTGAAATTAGTTACTGTCCAACAGGAAGAAAATAGGGGATTTGTTTTGTTTTTCAAGTAGGAGGTTTCGTCCCTTAGCGGTGAGCTTCCTTCTTTTATGTCAGCTGTAATGAGTGCCGTTTGGACAACTTTTATCATACTTACACATGAGTAAGTGATGGTCTAAAAATGCATCCGACTACTTTTCTCAGCTTTAGCACTTTAATTAACCACAAGCTTGCTATGGCTTTAGGGCTGTAGCCTCAAATTATTGTCACCGTCTGCCCTCTACTGGTAAACGGTCGAAATTGCTATTTGAACACGTTAAATCGTGTTGAAAGGAGAAAATCAAAGCACCTGGGATTTATTTGTGTTTTGTTTTAGGACCATCTCACTTTGCCAGATCTCTTTGAATGTGAAAAATCTTTACTTTTATAAATGAAAGAAGTGCTTTTGCTAATTAGAAAGCAGCGAGGAAATTCAAATTTTGAAACTTCAAATTCTTGAAGTAGTTACAGTTTTGAATCCCAATATTAGAAAAAACAGCAATAAAAATACTTTCAACTGATTACTAAGAGTTTTTTTTTTTATCCAGCATCTCATTCATGGAGTCCATTTATAGGTTTTCCAAGAACTGGACAAAAAGCAGCTCAGACATAGAATCATAGAATCATAGAAACATTTAGGTTGGAAAAGACCTTTAAGATCATCGAGTCCAACCATTACCCCAGCACTGCCAAGCCCACCACTAAACCATGTCCCTAAGTCCACATCTACACGTCTTTTAAATACCTCCAGGGATGGTGACTCCACCACTTCCCTGGGCAGCCTGTCCCAGTGCATATAACACAAAGTTGTGCTCTGGCTATATGCAACCAGCAAAAGGTTGAAATACATTTACTTTGATTCCACCTACTGCTGTGTTGTGCTATCTGCAAAATAAAAAAAAAGTTAAAATTAATTTTAAAAAATAGTCTGAAAACCGAAATGATCAGCAATGTTTCTCAAGAAAAAAAAAGAAAAAGAAGACAAAAAAAAATCTGGACATTTTTCAAAGTTTTGTTTTTCACTTTAAAAATATCAGAAATATAAATTCTATTCATATGAATCATCTTAGGTATTTTTTTTCTCTAGCAGCTGCAGAACTGCTTTTTTATTTTGTGGGTCATTTAGTTATGCACTAAACGGAAAGTAGCAGAAATTTTGCATTCTTTAGTATTCTAATCAGTGAGTCCAGGTAACCATGAAAGGCAGCAGGGCTGGAGTTTTAGGAAGAGATAGATTATTTAGTATCTTATCCCAATCAACCTTTTGGTCCTCATATCTGATAGGCCTGGTGAGGACAAAGCTGGCTTTCAGCTCTCTTTGTGCTCTGACTTCTGGAGCTTGCCTGATTTGTGGAGTAGCAGAAACCTGCTTTAGATCTGGCAACTCAAAATGACCCCCTGAAAGCCATTCTGAGCCCAAACGATCTATTTATCTAATTTACTGTGGTGAGACAAAAATTTTCATGCTTGGCCAAATCCCTTTGCTTTGGAAGTTGCACGCTTCACAGAAGGGGAATCACCCCCCTTGAGAAAATGCCCTTTTAAAGACTCCTCTTGCATTTGGGTCTTTAGAGCTAGTAGGGCAGCATATATGGCCTAGAATACAGCCCGGAACAACAAGTCTCTGCCTTCTACAAGATCTTTCTCCTTTGCTTGCCAGATGCCTTGGATACCTCTGCAAAGTTTATAGTCCAGCAACAGCATCTTTCTCTCCTCTGCTAAAATCAGTTTCCACATCCTTTTCCTTATGTACTAAGAGTTTCCCCTGTTGTTAAAAATCTATGTTGGGTATCGTTCAGATGATTTTTATGTAGGAACAGTTTGATAAAGGTATAGAGACCTGGTGATTGCACAGGGTGTCTATGACAGATATAGTCTGCAAGATTCAGATGTTAAAATGGTCAGAAATCTTAATGAGATCTTCATGTTCTGGTATGCCTTGTTCTTAGATTTTGGTGTGTGATGCTTAGGACAAATGGCTGGAAGCAGCCCAACATGGCCTGGCCAATCTTCCCTGGACTGCATGGGCTGCCCTATATTGAATCCTGCAAAAAAAAAAATCTGCAGACTGCTAGATTTTGTACTTGCCTAGTTGTAAAGAATGGGCAGAGATCAGAGAGTAATCTTTAATTGGATGCCTTTTAAGGGTGCAAAAATGTTGTGTGAATTTTTTTGCCTTGTAAGTATTGTCTTATGCCAAAATATTCTCCTTCCCTATCTCCTGTAATTTGTCATAAAATTGTTATCCTAGTCTTAGGGACATGGTGATAATTTCCATGACAACACAGAAAGATTCCAGAAACAAAGATTTCTGACTAAATATATGAAGGTTGTCGAAAAGCACAACTGCAAGAATTCTGCCTACCCACTGTAAATAACAGACAGAAAAGTTAAGGTTACATGATCTCATCTTTTGAAACTGAAATTTTCTTAACACCGTGTTGATTTACCTCATGTTGGATTTTTTAAAATTGGGTGAACAAGCATTTCTCCAAACAATAGCAATGCGCCCTTTCTATGCAGATCCACAAAGCCTAGCTATGTGTCATAAGCTTAAACTGGTGTCGATTCCACATAAAAATTCATGGCATAAATACCCACAGAACCAAGGCTTTATGAAAAGATGGCTAGAAATAATTGAAACACTTTAATCCAAATTTGATCCAAAAGTAAAACTGTGCTTAGACCTTAGCCTGCAGTTTAAATCTCTCCATAATAAGCTGAGTCCCAATGCATCACATTTGGAAAAGTTCAAAAGTAGAGACATTTTGTCCCTGAGCTGACATTTCCTGTATTAGCTGATCGACCTCTGACAGGGTACCCAGTTGTCCTGACATGGAATGGGTTTTCCCCCATATTTCTAGTACTTTTCTGGGATTTTAACCATCATTCTCTATTATATGAACACCAACATTGTGCTTGATGCATTCTGAGACAGGGATCAAGATAAACCCTGCCTTCAGCAGGTAGCAGCTTAAAAAGAGAGTAAGTCACTGAGCCTTACCCAGGGGTGGTATCAGGGTCAATTACGTGCAAAGCATTTATTCTTCACGCTGTAGTTCCAGTGTGGGGTAAGGAGCTAACTTTTTAATAAATTTGTTTATGGATTTAGAAAAGCTCTCACTGAAACTGATCTTGATTATCCTCTGTGTCCTGCACCCACACATCGCAGTGACTAACAGTTCCTAATTCATACTAACAGCTTCTCAGAGGAAAATGGAAATGGTTGGCCCTTCATACTGTGTTGCTCTTTTATTGTGGTTGCTCTTCTTATATCAACAAGCAATGCAATTTAACCTGCCCTGTGTTGTTCCTTGGAGAAAATTGGCTGTTCCTGCCTTTCTCCTGGCTTGATAAATGCCCCATTTGCATGGAAAATAATGCAAATCAGTTGCTGAATTTTTGCCTGCCTTAATTGCAAAGCTGGTTACTGTTCTGTGTAAACAAGCTGATGGTGTTTTGTTTGCTGACAGAAAAAAAAGAATTAGGACAGTTTATATTTGGCAATGCTTATTTTTTGTGGGTGGCTTATGGCCTAATCCTGATGGAGACATTTGGTTTCTATTGTATGCTTGAAAATAACAAGATTTTAGAAAAAAAATTCTGAATCATCTTGGTGTGAAGTGTTTGGTTGAGCTCTGATCCCCTGGTTCTTATTCTGTTATATTAATAAAACTTGAAGTAGCAAATGAAAACAGATTAATTGCATATTGGCATCCAGCAGCTTTGATTCTGTTTTCCAAAACTTTCTGTTGCTACTTATGTCGTTAAAAGGCTGTAAAATGGCACAATGCTGTATTGGTGAAATTTCATTTGTTTCACTGTTCTTTATGGAGGTATAAATGATTATAGAAGGTGGAGGGAAGGGGACTTTTGCATGTTAGGTTTTTCTGTGTCAAATCTTGCACCCTGAGAAAGTCCAGAAACTGTGTATCTTTGTATCTGGCAGCACACAGGGACACCATCCTTCTGTCTACAACAAAGCAAAAGAATAATGCTCAGGTTTGGGGCTTGAGGGGAAAAAATACCTGAAAAGGGTTGGAGGCACGTGCTGCACTATGCAAAGTACTGGCCTTTGCTGGGTGATGTCCGGTTCTCCTGACTCAGTTCCCAGCCTTTCCTTGTTTGTTTTCATAGTGTGCCTGAGGATGCTTTGCCGTATTACCCCTAATAAGACTTTTGACAGAGTTTCTTTGGAAGTATCTGCCACATTCCAGGGCATTATGCAATAAGAAACACACTCATTTTCCCTGCAGCCTTTATGTATGTGTGAGAATGCTGGTACCATGTGTAAATTCATGAGACTAGCATCTGCTGGTTATCCCAGTCATGCACAGGGATGGTAGCTGGGCATCCCTCTACTTACATGCTTCAGGAACTGATCCAAAGAGAAATGCCCCTGCAGTAGTTTTATAAAGAATCCAGATTTTCCCTCACCCAGGTGCTTTCACTCTTTGACAGCATTTGTCCTGATGAGTTTCATGTGAAGGATATTTGTCTCCCAAACCCTGAGAACACTAAATTCACATCTAGTAGATCTCTGGAAAAAACTTTCGAGATCTTCAACCCTCATTGAAATGACATTAGGACTAAACCTACTATCTTTTCAGCCCCCTGACACAGCTAGCTCTTGTTTTCACTCACATTTACCCAGCGATCGCTGAAGTGACAGTCATGGCTTGTGCAGGTACCTGAGCTGGCTGTAATACTAACCCATGCCCTGTCCCCACATTAAGCTGTAGTCCAAATTAGTTAGTCCTTTAAGCTTGCGCTAGCTAGGCTGCTGGAGAGGGGAATTCAAGCTCAAGTGCTACACACAGTGGGGATGCAGCAGCTCAAGTTGTAACAGTTCATCAGCTGCTAATTCGGTAAGGCTGCTAATCCAGTCTTTCTGTACAGCTAATCAAATCACGCTGTGTATCTTGAGTGGTTTTTGATGGTGACTGCTCGTTTTCAAGCTAGCTGTTGCTGTGAAAACAAGCGTTTGAATTCTGGCAATTCATGCAGGTGAGGTAACCCTGTAGCATTATTCCTTCACCATTCAAGATGCTATCGTCTTATGTGGCTAGACAAGTTTTAATGATAATGTGATTTTGGGGGAAAAAAAAAATCATCTTTTCTTAGGACAGACTCTTAAATTGGATCAGCTTCTCAGCTTTTCAGTGATCCAGAGGACATTGGCTTAGCCTCGTGACTCCTTTTCGTTCCATAATAGCTTGTGGTATTTTAGTGATAGGGAACTGTGGGGAGCTACATAAGCCTTGTCATTCTGGGCCAAAAATATTTTCACAAGAAGTGACTCCTGCCAAAGAATTGGTTCTCTTAAGTCGCAGACTTTGGCCTCAAAGTGTTATGGAATGCCATGAGCTCTAAATGCAGGAGGAAAAACATATTTGCAGACAGAGTTCTCATTTGATTATATCAGTGGGGATGCTGACGAGTATAAATAAATGAATTTCAAGAACAGACTGTATTTAGTTCTAATTAAAGGAAGATTTCAAAATTTGCCAAATTTAGTAAATACGATATTAGCTCTCTGTTTGTTATAACCATGGACAAACTAGTCCATTTGGAAGCTAAATTGTTTCCTGGAGACACATAAAAAGATAGTGTGTTCTACACGTTATTTTACCATAGAAAGTTTTGGATAAGCAAAATGCCACTTATGCCCAAATTAAGGGCTGAAATGATGCTCTGCAGCCTGTGATGGCTTTCTACACTGGGTGGGAATTGCCCCTCAGTGACTGCAGTTGTATAGCTCCCAGAAGCACTATGCCTAATGGAAGGGAGAACTTGTAGGAACTGCTGTAGGAAGTTACACCTGCAGCTCACTTTGCTGCTGATGTCTCAGACAACAGAGACCCTTAACCATGGGGTGATGTGATAGAAAAAAACAAGGCAAATACGATGTAAACAAAATGGGCTCCAGCAGTTGTACCCCTCACTGGTGCTGCCACTGTGACAACTCATTGGTGCACCCCTGGCTGAGAGGTTTTGTGCCACTGTAAGAGACACTGGGGGCTTTGGGTGCCCAGTCTTGGACCACCCATTGTTATGGATGTTATGTCTCATTTGTGTTAATCAAAGAGATAAAGGTGAGCCTTAAAATATGTGGGCTAATGTGATCATAAGATATCACAATGCAATACCTACTTCAGCTGCAAATTTAATCAAAAAATCGTAATCCCTTCATAAAAGGAATCAACAGGGCAGAGCTCATAATGCCTTTGCAGTAGAAGTTCATCCTACGCACAGCAAAGGCTGTTGCAAGAAGGTGTCTCCCTTAAAATGAGGGGAGAGAGTTCGTCACTTCACACCAGATATTTGTCAGGTATCTGCCACACCAGACAGTGTCCAGACTCTCCTTATAGGGTCTTTTATACAAGGGTTTTATAGGTATTGTATAGGGTTGATATATATGGTGTCTCCATATAAGGGAAAAATAGGTTCTTCTCTGAGGCACAATTCATCTCACCCCGGCAGAGGTATTTGCAGATGTCTATGATGAGACAAATTGTGCCCTTCAAGTACTTGTTTCTCTTAGTTGTAGAGGGAAGTTGGAAAACTAGCCCTCAGGTATTTATGTCTACTATGTAGATATCCAAAGTTAATGAGATTAATCTAGGCTGTGTATTCTTCAGGGATGCCAACAGATAATCCGTCTGTCCAACTCTTTCCTTATTTACAAATACAGAACATTCTCGCTGTGCATTTTCTTTAATGCAAATGAATAATTTCAATCAACTGTTACGGCCTCAGAAATAATTTAGGGAACTTTCATTATTTATGCATGCCTGTAGTGCTACCCAGAAATCTGTTAGAAAAATACAAAGGAGACAATTTAAAGTTTGGGACAAATCCGAGGAATTCAGTAAAAAAGTCTCATGTGGGATTCCTGAGTGTAATTACTTTGCTTGTATTTTTCCTGTAATTTATGGCACCCTGTACAAGCGTTAATCATTCTGCAGTGTTCCTGTGGACTGACAGAATACATATTAAAACCCATCCAGCTTTCAGAATATATTCACTTTTTCCGTCCCCACTCCTCCCTTTCTTTCCATGTTATTTCTTCAAAATTAGAAAGCCTAATGCAACCTCTGAGCTAAGGATTGAGACTTTTCACAGTTTGGTCATGTCTCCTGCCTTCCTTTGGTTTGTGAAGTGCTCAGTCCTCCAATTTAAGGTGAGGAAACAAAGGTTTTTGAAGGAAATGTACTATCACTGGCTCTGAAACTTTCCAGTGCTAGGTTCTAAAACAAGACTTTTATCAAATACTGTTGGCTTCAGTACTTGCTGTCTGCAGTAGGACTCTTTTGTTTGAAGTGATGCTTGCTTCACTTCACCAGTTCATGGGTGATTTTCTGGGTTTTATTGCTGACAACTGCACATGAAGAGGGTCACCTTCCAAGGCCTACAGAGAGCAGTTAATCAGATGCTGGGTGCCGAGGACTGCAGTTTAAGGGCAACTCCTGTCCTGTAGGATAACAGAACTGTTAGTGTAGAAGTATAGGAGTGCTCCATGAAAGGACCATGCCATGCACACCTGATTGGCCTGGCCCTAAGCGAGAGGAGTAATGAGGTCCCAATGCCCACACACATTAGGGACACACACCGACATATTCCAGCATAGGTTATTCAGCTGAGAACAGAAGACAGAAATGGTAAATGAGTGGTTTGCAAATAAGCCAGGCTAAACAGAGCCCAGCTTCCTGCACTAGAATATACAAAACCACTGTGGAGAACCTTGACGATGGGAGGCAGGGATAGAGAAATAAATCTCTTTTATGTTTGGAAGCAAGCAGGCTCACATTGTTCGTAAGCAGGAACATCTTTGATTGGTTACCAGTAGGTGTCATTGCAGGTTTGCAGACAGTGGGAATTCATTGGGACCCCAGCACTTGTGACATGCACCCAGGCCACGGCCATGCTTCTTGGACAGGCCTGCACTAAAGGAAACCTCTGCAACATCCCAACTTTATGCTGCAGCTTTAGGGTGGTGCAGAAGAAAATCCTGGGTTTATTCCTTGTCTATCATTTTGAGTTGAATTTTTCTCTGTTAGGACCAGTCATCCTTATTACAACCATTTCTTTTTAGCCATAGTGGCCAGCTCCTCTTTTCTGTGTATTTAAAACCCTTGGAGTCAATCTGCCCAGGATGGAAAACTTAATATTAGAAGTGAATAATTGTATGGGGATAAATGCTGTGCAACATATCAGCATAAAAGATTAGGATAAGCCCTTCTCCCACTTACTTTAGGACTTGTTCCTTCCAAGAAGAAAGTCTTTCAAACCTTGTTCTCCTGTCTTGCACATTGTGTGGTTGATCTGTCTTGAGATATTTGAGTGAAAAGTGCTGATAAACAATAATGGTGAAATTTGCACTGTATTGCAAAGGTACAAAGTGGAGAGAAATGGCCAAGATTTTTCATTTGTGTGAGAAATGTGGTGTGCCCTGCCACATCTTTTACTGGATTCTGTGACAGAAATTGTTGGAGGACAGTATTTAACTCTTGGCTCCGTATGTGCTAGGTCACTGGAAGGGATCTCCCTGGACACAGAGAACATTTCCAACTATTTTTAAAGCTGTCTTGTACAGTCCCTAAGGGGCAAACCTCCTCTTAAAACCAGTTAAAGTGCTTCTTCCCCACTGGAAGACTCTTCCAGAACTTCACCTGCTCCCATGGATAGAAACCAGACTACTGGGAATTCATCACCACTTTCTTCAGTAATTCCTGCTCAGTGTTGTTCCTTAGCTGACAAATTTTTCTTCACGGCTCTAACAGATGTGTAGTGAGTAACTTTGTCTCTTCTCAGTATACTTTCCACAAGCCCAAGTAGGTGACTGTTGTGAAGGCCCGCCTGTACAATGAAAATGCAATTTCCCTGAGATCCCCAGTCCCCACTGGCTGAGCAAATCTCAGATTTCAAAGAAGTCCAGACATATTTGACTGTCTTGAGACTTGATCTTGAAAAATGACCTTTTTATTGTTGCTGCATTATTCTTTGGGTGGATCAATTTTCCGACTCCATTCCCAGGTTCCCAGGTGACTGCAGAAATGTTTGTGTCAGCGCGACAGAGAGAGGCAGCCTGGCAGCAAGAACAAGAAGATGGAGGCTCCAGCGGAGGCACAGGAACTGTGTATGTAGCCCTACCACCAAACATCTAGTCATATCTGAGCTAATATTTCTGTGTGTAACGTACTATGCCACGTGGACATAAAACCACATTTCTAGGCTGCTCCAGGATCTTTGGAGGTCAGAGATATAAAAATATAATCACAGCTTCAGCCTCCTCTGCTACGAAGGTTTCCTACCCTCCATAATTCCTCTGCCTGCACCTGTCCTATAATGAATATGAGTGACCAAGGCTGTGTGCAGTGCTCAGGGGAGGTCTCAGGCAGCCCATGTACAGTGCCACTCATACACCCAGCCTTTGCTGTAATTATTTTGCCCAACACATCCTCAGATCACATTTCCTGTTTCACAGCTGCAACACACTGATATCCTTACAAGCTACTGTAATACACTTCGGCCTTTCTCTTCCTGTGTTGCTTCTGACTGATTAGAGGAGAAATTCTTGTTCTTGGTCCCTAGGCGTTTGCTCTTGCATCCTATTACTATGATTCAATTCCCCAGAGGAATGCCATTCTTCCTGTAGGGCACTCTGATCCTCCTGTATATTGATCCTCCCAGCTTTACATCACTGGCAAGTTTTACTCGCGTGTTCTGATGGTTTGTGCCAGGGTCTTTCATAAAAATATTTAACAAGATTGGTTCCAAGTCTGATTCTTCAGAAATTCTAGTAATTGACCTATACCAGTCCAGTCCTTTTTGGTCCGTCCTGTTACTGTTTCTCTTTTAAATAGTTTTCCATCTGGAGTGAAATCGTTATACCAAGTCTTGTTTTCTGTGGTTTAACTACTAATTTCCCAGCTGATATTTTGCCAAATTCTACACTGAAGTCCATATAGCCTAGATCAATTATATGTCCACGGACATCTGGTGAACAGCCATCCTCTTTTATTAAATCCCCAGGTGCTTATTTGGATGCCTGAGTGGAGGCAGCTAAAGGACATAGTTTGGGACTTCAGTAGTGGAAAATGTTGGCCCTAAAGGCCGGTATAAAGCATACCCCTCCACACAGCCCTTCTGCCACTCAAAACTGGTACGACATAAAACTGAGTTTTCAATGACACATAGAATATGTAGGGAGGATGTTAAAAGAAACGAGGTACAAATGAAGGACTGAGAATAATCATTTATTATATAATATATTACCTGGATTCATAGAATGCAAAAATAGCTTGCTATTATCCTTCCTTTAAAACCTAATCTAGCTTAGACTACCAGCTCCCAGACTTGTGGGGCTATAGACTGCTGTTAGCCACAAAGAAATGACTGGAGATTGCCATGCACCTGCTCTGCATTTTCAGATGAACATTTGAAAAAGATAATGTGGTTCTGCAGGGCAACAGCAGGTCTTTTTATAATGACCTTGTAAACCATCAGTGATCTGGGAACCACAGCTATAGTGCTACGCAATGTTCAAGCTCCTTTTCCTTGCTTCTTAGAATTGAGGTTAAAGTATCTTCCTTAACAGAGGCTAGAATTTCAAGGCAAAAAAGTTATTCAACAACCTGATCCACTGAAATCAAATAGAAAATCTCATGCATACAGAAGTACTAGTATTAGAAAAACAGGTTTACAGTGGCAGGGCTCTTNCTTGAAATATGCTGGTACTAAATTTATGTTTTGTTTTTAAAATTTGTGGACTTCATAAAGCTCACTAATGGACCTAGGCCAAGTGGCTCCTTATAGTTCATTTTATTTCCTGCTCCTTACTTTACAGGTAGTGAGAATACCTTTATTGGGCCATCTGGACTTACTGGAACACTGAAAGGTAAATTGGGCATTGATAGTCAGAAGAGCACTCAAAGATCTTGATGTTTATGTAGCTGCCATCATCATTAGAAACAACAGTAAAGCATAGGGAAGGAAACACACGAAAAAAGGAACATAACCGTAAAACTGAATTTAAATAATATGACCTAAATTTTCCATGACTGGTTTCCTCAGTATCTCTTTAATTGCTTTTATACCCTGCTAAATAACTGGACTAGGGAGACCTGTTTATTTTTATGTGGTAGCTCTTTCTTAGACCTGGATTTCTGGGCATGCACCGCAGTGGCATAGCTACTGCCACCACTGACGTTATAATAAATGAACATGCTTTGATGAGCCTAGACGTTTAGAGAACACTGTGTCTGTCACATCTCCAATTCACAGCACTGTAAGTGTGCAGCAATTGTAAAGGCCACTCATACTATACAGCATTTATTAAACACTGCTTGAACTTTAAAGGCAGGGAGATGATACTGCTGATGAATTTAGGCTTTGTTTTGCTCACTGAATTCTTGTGGTAAGATTATTTACTTTTTTGTGCTATTCAAAAGCACTAGGGAGGTAATTCTTTTTCTATGTATTTCTCCAATGATGTTGAGCAGTGCTGTATGATTAGATGGCTTGTGCTTTGTTAATTATGGCCACTTAGAAAAAAATCACATTGCATTGTTTCTGTGCCGAGTGGGTGAGCGTACGATCATTTCCAGAACAAATACCCAGCTGTATAACTCTAAGGGCATGTCCACATCACACAATAGAGCGTGGGGCAATGAGTCCTCAGTTAATGCCAACCAAACCAGATCCAAAACTGGAAGCAGCAGGGCTGTGTTAGCACAGTGCTACATTTTTGCAGTTAAGCAGGGATTATTAGCTAGAATAAAGCTTTGTGCTAACAGAGCTATGCTGCTTTCAGGTCCAGGTCTGGTATGGCTGCGGAGGCGATTGCTGTGCTATCTGGATGTACCGGCATGGCCGGTGCTAGCTCATGACCTACTGTACTGTGCTAGAAGCTACCAGTGCATCTATAAATAATCTATTTGGTTGTTGCTGTAATATCATATTTGTTTTATGATAGTCTGGTAGCCCACAGGTGGATCAGGACTCCCACGTGCATCTTAGTAGTAGCTAGGAACTCTTGTGCCGGGATGAATCTCACTGGGCTATTCCTGGAAAGTGAATGCAAAATATGCATGAGGAGTTTAAAGCAAATCAGAGGGCCACTAAACATGCAGAGCTTTTGTTTACACAACTCTCAAAACTTTTTCCGTGTGACTTAATGGAGACAACCAGCAGACACAAAGGCTACCTCTGCAAAGCTTTCTCTGCAACTGCAGAGGTAACCTGGGCATTGAAAAGATGGCTGTCCTACTTTGTCTGCATATGTGAGAATACCTTCCCTGCCTCAGAAATGGTTTTTGCTGTGGGTGATTTTTAGGCTGGGTTGAATCCTCAGCTAATAAAAACTGACAGCTGGGTTTCTTTTGATCCGCAAGACTCTCATGGTGCTATGACAATTTACACCACTTGAAAATGTGGCTTAGGCGCATATAAAAAAAAAAAAAAATCTCAGCTGCTTGATGTGAAGCCTGCACAGAGCATTTGCAACAGGAAACCCTGTGTCAAAACAGTTATGTTCCAGATCCATCCCTTGGAGAATATTCACAAGGTGAAGAGGAGGCAGGCTGCCAAGCCTGACCTTGTTTAATTCAGCTCCCTGTGAGACATCAATCTGGGTTTCTACTTCTGGGATTCACTTTCCTTAGAAACAGTTGTTCACTCCTAGGTTTACCCAGAAGCTACAGAGCCCTTGTAGCTTTTGTTTGTGATTAGACAGCAAAGTTTAATCCCCACTTCCTGCTCTATTAATAACAAACCATCAGCTCTTCTCCACGCAAGGGTGCAGCAATAGAATATTGAAACCAGTATGGCACCTGGCTTACACACAGGAGTTTTAATCAATAGATCTCAAAATGCTTTACAAAGGAAGGAAGTATCATTTTAATTTTACAGGAACTGAAACATAGGGGTGGGACAACCTGGGCAACACCCTGCAGGTCCCTTAGGTTACATTACATCTGACACTAGCAGGAAAACATGCCCGAGAGAAAGGGAGTATGAAGACATGGGACTAGAAGAACTGTAGTGTCCCACAAAGGACGTTCAAAAATACACATTGTAGCATTAAGGAAGAGACTTTAATTAGGATGTTTCAGTTCAGTTCGAAGGCTGAAACTGCATGCTGAAAACTGCTAGGTCTGACCCAGGGAATTTTCATGTGGCCTCTTTCAGAAATAAAATGTTTGGAGCTGTGGGCAGGAGTTCAACCTTTTCCTAAATCATAAGAAATTGTTTTCATGTAGAACTCCTAAAAAGAGTTCTAAAGTCCTCCTCCGTGGAAGAGCCTGCATGTTTATCCTGAAAGCATTAGAACCCACATTTGCCTGATAGCCTTAAAATAGGATTTGTACCTATCAGCCCACAGAAATGCTTGCTGACCAGCCACCAGTCAAAATCTACTGTTAGTAGCTCTGTTATTTAAATCTTTCTGAATCCTAGTGACAAACTGGCCTGAGGATTTCCTGCCATGAAAGGAGTTTGTTTTCTTCGTGCAGCTTAGGGGTGAGTGGTGTTGAGCAAGAGGATTTGTCAGCTGATTCCCTTCAGACATTTGTTATCATTTGGTGGGAAGATGCAGAGTTTACTATTCTCAGCAGTTGGCTGATCTACCAAATCTCTTTGTGTTACTGCCATCATTTGGGGACGGGAGTGTCCTTATCTTTGCTACTTGGGAGGAGTGTTTTGAGCATAAATTGCAGGGTTTACTGCATTAGTGTGTAAGCACCCAGTTAGAGCACGCCAGGGGCTGCAGAAGTGACCCGTGGGGGAGATGACCATGAAGTGCCATGTGCCCGTCACTAGCAGCTCTGACACCCCATGCAACACCCCACTGCGTGCCAAAACATCACCCCACCAAAGGAGCACGTGATGCCCTTGCTCAGATGGATGTATTTAAGAAAGAAAAGCAAGGAATTGGGGTGCACTGAGTGTAACCCAGGGTGAAAACAGGGAGGTTGAGACCGTTGTGTTTGACTTAAGGCATACGGGTAACGAGATGTGTTTACTTAAGTGTTTGTGTAATTATTTATGTTTTCTTTTTTTTCTCAACCCCTGTATCAGTGATTAGAAATTTATGTTAACTGACAAGAAATTAAATGAAAAATTGCCCAAATGGAAACTCTTGCCCACAGCAGAGGAGGTGGAAACTACAAGGGAAACAGAAAAACATGATGCACTGATCTGTAGAAACATATTTTTTGGCACCATGATAGTCATGAATGAGTGATTACTTTGTCCAGGTAGGAAGGCCTACAAATGAAATCAAACTAGGCCAGTCTCTCTTTGTGTAAAAAGTGATCTGAGATGAGGTTGGTCCAAAAAATCAAATCAATTGGAAACCTGCTGAGTTTTTAAATTGAAGTTTGCTGCATTGGGTAGAGCCCTTTGGTATACGAAACAAATCTGGTAGCATAGGAAAAGATCCACACAGGCAGGAAAAATAAATATAGCAAGCAGTACCCCCAACGGAGTCCCACCTCCTGAATTTGCAGGGTGCAGAAAGGACTGAAGCTGCAGTTTGTGTCTGGGCAGAGATACTGTGAGAAACTCAAGGCGCATTTTGCAATGTAGCGTGGGAACTGTGCCCAGAGTAGAAGCACGCACACATGGGAGAAGCAGAGGCAGCCCAGAGCAGGAAGTCCTTAAAGTTATACACACTTTGCCTATGGCTCCACCACAGCCCCTTCCAGCTGGGTTGAAGCTGCTTGAGAAACCATCCTTTTTCTTTCTCTGGGTGTCTGTGTGTTTCTCTGGGTTTACTAGCTCACTACTCTGTGCTCCCCCTCTTTTCTCCCCATCTCTCCCACACTTTGACCTCACACCATGAAACTGTCACAGTGAGGAAACATTTTGAGCTGAAACATTCATTCCACATTACGTGATTCTAGATTAAAGGCAGGAAACATTTAACCCTTTGACAGCCTTCTCCCCTCATCCTGTGAAGCCTTGGTTTTAAAGCTCCTTGCAAACCATGTGTAAATAGGTTGGGCGCTGATGCTTTTTGGATGTATATCCTTGTCTTACCAGTGGCTCTTACCAGTAGCCACAGCACAGGGATTGAGGGGTGTATGGGCTTTGCAAACTGAATGTGTTCTCTCAGCCCTATTCATGATTCTTGGTTCTTCCAGTGTTGAGACGTATTTGCAGTGTGGGGAAAATGTGCATTGCCAAACATATGAAGAGATGAACCTTTGGCTCCATTTGTTTTGCTTCATTCCCCAGTGCAAGGTTCATAAGTGCAAATGGCTAAAATTAAAAATACAAAAATAGATAAAATGAGGAATCTCAATGATTAGCGCTCAGGATTTAGAAACAAAACTTCTTGCTTTCTTTAAAGCTGCCTAATAAATAATGCTAACAGAATAGCACTTACATATAAAATGTAACATTTCACAGTCCTGACACAAATATGTATTCAGGGTTTGAAAAGCTGCTCTTTTGGCAGATTATGGCTCTCCTGAGAGCCAGTTACTGCTCTCCAGCACAGACTGGTGAACACTAGTCAGATGTATTTGGTATTTGGTACTAGCTCTTTCTGGACTTCATAGGTGGTCTTGGCAGTTAAAAGAGTGGATAAGAATGGCAACTCAAACCCCCCATTCATTGCTGGAGCTGTACCAGTATCTATACTGAGACCAGCAATACTACTGTAGTCCTTTGGGAGTAGTAACTTTGGCATAGGCATAATGTAACCACGTGGGCTAGAGTGTGATAAAGACGTGTGGTTTTCACCACTGCTCTGAAAGGATGTAGATGGGAAATGCTAATGGATCTCCAAGGCCTGGATTCTGGTTTTCCATGTCAGCAGAGCACCTCCGGATGTGTAGTTGACAGAAACGTCATCTTGGTTCTGCCTTGGAGAACCCATGGTTTCCCAGTGACCCCTTTTTGTGCACTTGGGAGGTTCTTCTCACAAATGTTGACCTCTCCCACTGTCCCCAAATGGAGGGATTGGAGCACAGACTGTTGAGCCAGAATTGCTGTCACAGCTTTCTCTATATTCAGCACGGCCACCAGCCTGTTACCTTTCCCAGTGCTTGAGGGAGAGTCAGAATCTCTTGTTGAAAGGCAAATGCGCAGAGAAGCATAATTTAAAGATTTTACACCTCTCGTTCTCCCATTCTCTGCTCTTTACTGGCAGACACAGAACTGCTGAGGTGTACAACAGCGTACCTTGTTCTGCTAGTTAAATAATGAAGAGTCTCGTTCATTTGAAATGATAAACACCTTTGCTTATAGAGCATGAGTATGGGTTCTAGTCCCCAACAGATGTAAAACCAGCTCAGACACCCATGATATTCACCAAAAACAGGGAGGCAAGGCTGTTGCACTTCAGTGTGATATTCCAAAGTTGTATTGCTTTTTCATCATGGCATAGGAAAATATTGAGAGTTTTGAAGTGAAATACAATACAGAACACTGAAGAGTGGTGGCTCCTGCAAGCATCTGGAAACCTGGATCACAGTCAAAAAGTGACATAATTCAGCTCTCTTTGTGAGAGTTCAAAGGCTGCATCACAAAATGCCCAACCCCTGCTTATCTGGTGAGCTTTCTAACCAGCAGAGAAGGTACAGTGTGTCTCCAGATTCAGCAAACAAAACTAATACCTTTTCAAAATGACCAGTTACTGATTGCTAATGTTCTGCATTATTGCCCAGAAAGAAGAAAAACATTATCCTTAGGAACAGTCTCCACAATTATCCATAATAACAGCACAAGGCATGCATACTTTCACCCATCATATTTAGAAAATGTGCAGCTTCCCCTTGACCTGCTGCAGAGGAGACAGTAAGTGTCTGTGTGACGAGATCCAGAGGCTGTGTCTTGAAACCCATTTGGATAAAAAGGAAAATGTAAAAAATGTATCTTCTAAAGAAAAGAAGATTGGTATGACAGCTCCTGAATGAATTGGATCCTAGGGTTTAAAGAGCCTATCAGCTCATCTCTCTGCCTCATATTTGGTATTTTTTCCATCTGTAGGAACCCGTGCTGAAACACTATCATTTAGGATAAACTTTGTCCACTTTGTGATGGATAAAATTATTGTCACCAAAGGAGGTTGGCAGATGAAAGGAGTCTAGAAGTGGGTTTGCTGCATTGCTCTCCGTGCTCCTGTTTATTCCAAAATCTTCAATAATGGGCAAAAATCTGACAGAGCAGAAAATCACCAGCTGTTCCAAGCTCATCTACTGCCTGCACAGCTGCTTAGAGAAGAGAACTTGCTTGATAAACCGAAGAGATTTCAGAGAAGAGCAGCAAAACTTTACAAGAACTGAACAGGTTTAAGCAAGCAATGACTATGCAACTCAAATGAGCTCAACACTGTAAACACAAAACAAGGGAAGGAAATATTGGGCTAAGCCAGTGAGAGCACTTGGGGAGAAATGGCATGAATTCAAAGGTTTGTCTAAATACGGAGTTGTACTGACTTTGGTGAGATGTGCTTTAAAATGCTTTTGGTAAATAAGGTCAAAAGGCTAAGTAGGCACTCTTCTTTTGCTATAAACCATGTTTGGAGTTAGAATATTTGGAAATGAATTTTAAACTAAACAGCAAAAAATACATTTCTAGCCTAAGGAAGAACAATTGCAGAAGTTTTCACTTGCTAAATTAAATGAGCACAAAGGCATGAATGGAGAGGACACGGAAGGGCAGAGCCAGTGAGAACAGGGGTGAAAAATTACCAGAGGAAGAGTCTTGCTTTGCCTCCAGAGGTGATAGATTGGATCGTCTTTTTCTAGCACTATTGTCCCTGCTTTTGACGTTTTTAGAGTGAAACTGGAGATCTTTTTGAACTTTTAATTGCATGGCTTTCCTGTGCTAGCCCCAAAGGAGACAGGGACAGCTTATAAGAACTCTGAAAATACATGAAAAACTAAATTTTAGCAAATATGTCATTATGTTCTGCTTCAGGGTCATGTGCTGGCTCTGCAGACACAGCTGCAGCTCTAGCAGAGTCAGTGTGATTTTGACCCAAAGTCTTCTAGCCTGCCAGTGGCCAGAGGGAAATCCAGCAGTAACAATAAGCTGGCAGCCTTCCAGTTTGCCCTGTGAAACAATTAGACAATTTTCTGGTACAGACTAAGTTTCTTTCAATGTCTCAGAAAGTTACTCTTTTCTCTTCATATGTACACCTGACACAAATCCTGTGAGTAACCAGGCACCCTGGATACAAATATTTCTGCCTGAGCTGTTCCTTGAAATCAAGATCTGAATGTTCTGTTTTGTTCCTATGTTTCAAGTGTAAATGTGGGATCCAAACAACTCTGATTTAAGGAATCTGGAATCAAGATCTGAATTCCAATGCTAAGATTTAAGCCACCCCTACTGGAGATGGGGGCAATTCCTTTATTTCTCATCGGTGATTCTCTCCTGTGGATGCTAAAATGCATGGCGAATATGTGCCAATATCCTTCCGCTTACTTATGGACACAGTAACTTCGATTAAGAGATCTGGCCAAGATCATCAAGCAAGTCACAGGAAAAGTTAAAAAAGGAGCCTGATTTTTCTGTCTCCCAAGTCACACTGTATTTCCTTGGGGAACCAGTGGAAACGTGTTGAGAAACGCAACTGACAGAAATACTGCAAAAAATAACCCTTTACAAATATCTTCAATAACTTATAAGCCAGTCTTGGTATTACTATAATTGTGCATGGTGCCAGCATGTCAGTAATACTTTGCTCAGTCAGTTCCTAACATAGCTTGTAATTTAAGTAACTTTTTCCAACTTCTAATTACATTCTTGTGTAATACAACTCACTGTGCTTTGTGCATACCTTGAGGGAGGTGGTATGGTCTGGTAGTTGTTGTAAAGAGTTAGGAATTAATTACAAAGGACACAGTTTTTGAGTTCCTCTCAAGTACTTGCTCAGCTGTGTAACCTTGGGGCAAATCACTCAACTGTTTTGTGCCCAAGTAAACCCAGCTGTAAACCATCTTGAAAACCAGATGGTGAACAAGATTTAAACTGCTCAGGAGAATGAAGAGGGATGGAGGGAAAAAAAAAAACAAAAAAAAAAAAAAAAAAAAAAAAAAAAGGTGAATTCTACAGCTCACTGCTGTTGGTCTTGCTTCCAATGGAGTTAATCTGGGCTTAATCAATATAACTGAGAAGACAATTTGCCTTGATATAAAAAAACCAAAAAAACCCCCCCACTCTCAAATCTTTTTTTCATTTCCTCTCTTGAATTTATGTCAATTACCTTCTCTCCAGTGGCTTAATTTTAAACCATCAGTAGAATACATGTTTTTCCCTGGCAGCCTGAAGACTCTAATTCAGGATCAGGTTCTACATGACTAATCTTTGATATTTTACATGATTATTTTTAGGCACTTAATTCTATAGCGTTCTCTTCTCCCTGCTTTTCATGCTATCATTCTCCTTCAGCCTTGCTCAGCTTCAGTGGCACAGTGGTGTGTTCTGGTGCTTAAGTGCTGCACTGCTAATAAAAAAGCTGAGCACTGTTGTCTTCTGTAAATGGTATGTCCTGGCTTAAAACCAGTATCAAAGCCAACACAGGATTTGTATTGTTGGTCAATGAACAAAGGAAATACTATACTCAAGTTTCTGTAGCAGAATAAATGTTTGCCACATGTTAGTATTTAGGAGAAGACTTAAATGTTTCAATATTTTTTGGCCTTAACTAAAATGTAGGCTTTTTTTTTCCCCACCAGTGCTGCAGAAATGTGGGAATACTTACTTACTTATGTAGGAGTAAAAATGTAGGAATACTTGTGTATACTTCCAAAGCAGGGTGTATTAGGTTATAAGAAGGGAAAAAAATATATTTTTGTCTAGTATAAACAAGGAACATGGAAAGATGTGAGACGTAAAGGAGCCATTTTATGTGCTACTCAGGAAAGACCTTGCATGTTTTTATTAATCACTATTTGAAAATAAAACATTGACAGGTTTGAAATTTGTTGAACTTTCTTCCCAAATAAGAAAGGATTAGAGCTGAAAGAGTAAGTTACAGACAAACTTAACAAGCTAGAGCATCTAATTCTCTTAGGCTCTTATGAAAACAAATGTTGTCAGCAAATTGTCTTCAGGAAATTTTGCCCTTGTTATACAGTACAATATTTAATTGCTATTCAAAATTGGTGATAATTTTTCCAATGTAAACAATTATCAGTTTGTGTTTCTCTCGCAAACTGTTTGCTCTATTTCATGTTATTTTATCTTTAGATTCCATATTTGAGCTATACTATTAGTAATTTAAAATATTGAAATTCTGTGTTAATAAATGCTGTACCAAAGTTCCTACAATGAATTATGACACTGCTCAAACATCAAATCACTAATTAACCATAAGCTAAAGTAGAAATCCTCCGATATTTTTTGAGTCCCTGTTTGGATGATCTAACTTTCCTTTTCCCTTCCTACTACCACTTGAAACTGATTTTAAAAAAAGGTGCAGTTCTTTTGTGTGAATAAAAGAATTTTAAATTAATCAGAACACAAGACATTCTCAGATTACCAGCTGTGGAAAACAATAAATAAAACAGAAAGTGAGCTGTAGATAGAGCAAGTCCAGGTGATACAGAAAATCATGACTGGAGTTGTCTAATACAGGAACAAGAAGAATATAAAATGTATTTTCAAGCCCTGAGCTATATAAATACTCATCAGACTCAATTTACAGTTTTGCTGCTCGTAATGAGTAAAAGGCTGATTTAGCTCAGTATTGCCAGCTGAAACTGCAGCTGGGAGTATTTTTCTATATCCGTCAAACTAGGGTTTTCCCTTCTGTGTTCCTGAGTGTAAATCATTGAGCTTTACTTCACCTAAACAATTCTACGATTTCATGGTCCTGGAAATTGCTGATATGGTCTGTTTAAAGAAAAGATTGTTGCATCATGACTTTTACATGGTCCAACCCAGTTTCTCTCCACTTTCATTGAGAATAGAATGGTAGATGCTTCATGTTGTTGTTATTGCTACCATAAAACAGGCCAGCTCACAAGATACAGCTTCAAATCCTTTTGTACATGCTGAGACACAATGCAGTGAGATGCTGCCAGTGAAATATGTATTGATAGACTGGTGAGTCGGGTGCATCGCGAGGTATTGAGTAAAGTCTGGTCTTAAGGCAAATAACAAAATGGTGAATTCCCAAAGCCAGAAAATTCAGGCATCATAAAATCTTTTCTTCTTTAAAAAAAAAGATCTAATGAATTAGATATACTTTATGTGAAGGCCTTGTTTGTTTAAAACAGCATCTTGACCTTGAAATCTCACTAATTTGGAAAAAAAAAAGTGTAATAGCTTTAGGTCACCTCCTTGCTCTTGATTAATACAGTCCATTTTTTTGCAGGTTTTGAACCATGCTGCTGTATTTGTCCCTCTCTCATTGCCGTGTAGGAAACCTACAGAAAAATGAGAAGTACACCACTGAGAAACTGACTACAAAATGCTGCTACAAGTATGTATTTTGCCCATATAATACTTTTCAGAAACAGTCAATATGCATTTAAAGAAAAGTAATCTGAAAAAAATAGTGATTTTTTTAAAAAATCTCACTTTAAAGAGACAATGTAAGGCTAAAGCTTGCACATGAACAAATCTCTCCCCAGGTTGCTAAGAACACTTTCTACACTGCAATTTAAAAGCTTTCAATTATTACTTTCCACTATTTATGCCCTTCATTTACTTTTTGCCTTTATTTTCCAGTCTTGTGACTAAGCAAATCTGGTAAATTTTGTTTGCTCAGTATAACTCACATCACTCTCCTCGTGTCTTGCTGTAGCTTATTGCCTATGTTTGGGAATATAACCATCCACAAGAGAAGTCACTTCTCTTAAAAGTAGGATTTAATGATTTTTATTAATAAAATCCACATTTTAAGCCTAAACTATTTGACTGTGTCCCTTTCAAAAAGGAAGTAATTTGGGACAATCTATTTTTTGAATCACGGTTTCTAAATTCTTGCCCCAAAGAGCAAATTCTGTAAGTTCCTTTGCTGAATGAGTACGGGATTTTTAAGGAAGATGTAAAGACAAAATGCAAGAGCCTCTCACACAACATGATTGCTGAATTTCAGCGATGCCCCTTATTACCAGCTTATTTTCTTGCCTTTTTTTTCAGGGCTGTGGAAAACAATTTCTGTTGGCTATATCAAAGTGTAGTGGCAGATTTCCCTTTGGAAGTCAGAGCCTGTTTCAAACGTCTCTTTAAGTCCTGCATATTTGGAGACTTGGGCCGGACAAGGTGGAGGCCTCTTCGTTTCTCTCCATTGCAGCTCCCAATCATTCTGCTGACCTCCTGGCAGAGCTGCTGGAAGGCTTCATGCACTCCCTCACAGTTCTCCCGGGCTGAGACTTCATAGTAAGTACCTCCCAATTCACTGGCCAGCTGGAGTCCTTCTTTGGAGGACACCTGCCTGGCTCGCAGGAGGTCTCCTTTGTTCGCCATCAGAAGCAGGGGAATGTTAGCATTCGGGTGAATCTTGCGGATGTGCTGGTGTAGGGGACGGATGACTCGGTAGCTCTCATAGTCTGTGATGGAGTAAACAAAAACGAAGCCATCTGCCCAGTAGATTGAACGGTTTATCTGCTCTTGGCAACATATGCTGTCAGTGTCATCCTGCCGTCAAAATCAAGAGGTGTGAGATTAGAAAACTGAGAATAGGGAGCACACAGAGCAAACAGTCATACAGCACTGTTAGCTACTCGGAGCTTTGTTTTAATGTGTAGCTGTTTCTCAATGTACAGGCAGAAACCTCTCTGACTGCTGGGGAATGTACCAGGGACAGGAGAAATTTCCACTGTGTCAGTAACATATTACAGGTAAGCAGTAATGTGGAGTGGAGAGGGGTCAGAGCAAATTGGTTGAAAATAAGAGAACAACCAAAATACTGATATTGAAAAGTTTGTTCTGTATTGTATTGTGCTAAACCAGTGTGACAGAAACCCGTGGTTTTATTGTGGACAAAATTGTGATGGGCACAGTAAGAGTATTATAAAATTCATCAGGCTAGTCACACTACTGCAAGCGAACGATTGTCCCCCAAGGTATTTTGTTAGGGCTTTTTCCAATTCTGTATTCGATGTCTCCATGGTCAGGCATTCTCACTACCTCTGTTTGGTGAAGCCTGACAGGTTTTTCTGCCATGTAGGTCTCCAGATAGTCAAAGGCAAAGTTGCTTCAAAAAAGCAATTTGTTACAAATAACCAATTACTGGAACTGAAAATGAGGTGAAATCTCATTGCTCATTTGTAGAGCAGCAGAGGGTTTGTATTATTGTTGTGCTGGTCACACATTTGTTCAGTCCATCACCACTCCTACTCAGACAGCCATAACAATCACCAGAGCTGGGAATATAAAACTGAATACAATACTGCGGGGCTTCAAAAGAGATCAGCTCACTTTTCAAGATGAAGCTATTTTCAGCTAATCCTCTACTCTTTGTTATCTGTGCTGGCATGTAACCCAACCAGATAGGGAGATCACTGCTGCAGTTATTGCCAGTATGCTTGGTTTGTAAGATCTGACATTCCTGTCAATACTACAGGCTTTCTGGAACTTTCTTTCATATCCAACAAGGCACTAAGCACATTCAGTATTCAGCTCTTGATGAAGTTGGTAGCAATTAAAGGCTTTTGTGTATTTTAGGTAGAGTTGAACATCATGAATACAAAGCCCAAACTTTTATTATTATTACTAAATTCTATTCAAGAAATCTTCATCAACTTCAGTAAGACTGTTAGAACACATGCTCCATTATCTATTTACCTATGGAACATATATCTGCCTCTCACATTCATTTTAGCAGAATTTGCATGTGCTCAGCAACCTCCCAAAACAGGTCACTTTTATTTAGACACCTAAATATGAACTATAAAGCCTAACTTCAGAAAGCAGAGGTGGAAAAGAATGAGTAAAACCGATCAGTTCTTTTATGGTAGATCAGACAGTAAAAAAGGGATTACCGACAAGGCTCTTCTGTGAGAAGAAGGAAGCAGAATTTCTGAAGGCTCAGCGTATAAATTAGGCTTACAACCTTCAACAGGAGTTCTGCTAACTAACTGCCCTTTGTAAATATTTCAATATTACTCAGAGACGCTGGCTCATCATACCTAGTAGTTCTTTGCCCTTGCCAGCTCACAGTAACGCTAAATCCTGTTAGCAGTGAAATTGTTTAAGAGATGCTCTTATCACTCCTCTCCCTCCCCGAAACCCTCAAACCCAAAATCCCAACAGAGTTGCACATGGAATGAAGAAGGATCCTCACTAGCAGCCTTGTTTAAAAGGTTAGTGAGAGTGAACTCAAGCCAGGACAGGGCAGGCTGTGGGAAGAAGGGCAATTTGCACTGTTGGTGTCTGGGTTGTATCCAATCTGTAGATAATTAGCCACCCTTCATGTCCTGCTAGCCTCTTTTCACCAGCAAACTCCTTTCATGGGGAAAAAGAACTAATTGCTCTGGCAAGCGTTTGAAAACGTTTTTGGAGAAAGGTGTACATTCAGAGAGCCCTAATGAGCAGAAATTCTCAGTTATTCCAGCTAGGCCCACCCAGTAGTGGGAGGGATGGATAATCCCCAATGGAATGCTTTATTCAGGAAAATCAAAGGCTAATGGGCTACTTTTTAAATGGAAATCTCTGCTCCAGAACGAATTTTGAAAAACACAGTCATTTGCCATGTATAGAGCATGCAGTAATGAATCACCTTACAAAACCAGTTATCTGTTTGCTTCTGTTTCTCTCCTAAACATTAACATTTCCGGTGTGGCTAGACTCCTGAGTGATTCCACATGACTTCCTCCTGAAACACTGTACTCAGCCTGCAGAGTGCAAGAAACTCTCTTCCCTGAGGATTTTAACAGAAAATCCAACCTACTCTGTTTTAACAAGTCCTGTTCAGGAACAGTCACTTCAAACGATTTCAGATACATCATTTGATGCAAACAGAGATACAGGCTAAGATAAGCGTGTCTGTGGGAACTGTTGAAACAGTGTAGACCTTTGACCTGGACAAAGAAAATGAAACTCCTTCCCAGCTAAATTAAACTCGTTTCTGACTAAGAAACTTCAGCTGTTGGCATTACTAAATTTTGTGGAGCTCTGGCTATAGTCACAGAACTTTAGGGCACAGTCTTAATTAAAACAGGGAAACCGGAAAATAAACATATAGCTGTTGTGAAAGAGGGAATTAAATTCTTTCACTCCCTCCTTTCTCCATGGGGTAGAACAGAGAGGGGATTCCCTTTGTTAAGTGTTTATCAGGCAGTCCCAATTGTGCCTAATCACCACCAACAGCTTCTCTTTGCTGGTCCTCTCAAGCAAAATGGCAGAGGGCCTTTGTACTATTAAGTCCCACTTGAATATTTGGAGGACTTCCATAGCAGCTTTTGTTTGCTTTTTAGTGTCCAGAGTAAATGAGGGGTCCGCTCCACTGCCCTCCGCAACCCCAGCAGCAGTAGCAGATAGTGTGGAACTTCGTCAAAGACTGCTTAAATCTGCTTCCAGTCATCATAGAAAATGGAAACTGTGGCTGTGGGAGCTTTGCTTACCCTGTTCTGTAAGCTCAGGATGGGACAGTTCTACAGCACAGAAATGAACTCACACACACACGGGTCTGTGCAGACAAAACAAGGTACATAAAGCTGTCCAGGGCTAGTTTGAAAAAGGATGAGAGAAGGTGGTGTTCCCATCCAGACATATATTTGGCCAAGTCAGAGCTTAGACTGAGGTTAAGGCCAAACCTAGAAGTTTAGCTTTGATGGTGACAAGAAGATACCTAATTTTATCTTGAAATCTCAGCTGTTCTATAGGAATTATTACTCTCCTGAGATTTCCACCATTCATGTAAAAACAAATATCACTACATTTCCTGCTGCTTTGACACAGTTTTCATCCTCTTGTTCTGCATGTGAAGCAGATCTTCAGAAAAAGACATCTTAATCTTAGAACCTGCTTGGAAAAATATTTCTAGAAAGAGGTTCCCAGTCAAATATTATATCTAGAATATCCAAAACACTGATAGAAAGAGGGGTGTAGGTAAATGCTAACACCTTAAAAATAAGGAATAAATAAAATTTTTTTTAAAAAAAAAGGAAAGCACTGAAAAGCACCCTAGTTAGAAATGTGAGGCCTGTCCACTTGGAAAGAAACACTTTTCTAGAGAAGAGAGGTTCTGGGTGTGTAGAAAGGTCTAAGCTGAGCCAGCTGGGCCTCTAGGCAGGTGAGTTTTCTGCCATGCAGTGACAGAAACTATTTGACAGGAAATAAAACAATCAAGGAGTTGGCAGGAGTGATCCAGACTATGATTTTACTGCTATTTAGGCTTGGGATGCAGGTATGTGTTTGAAATAGATTTGTTTTAATTCTGACTTACTCTTAAAGGAGCCCTTTTCAAGGGCTCATTTTGGCATAAGGTACCCCCGTTATCCTTCATGTAGGTTTGAGCCCAGGTATATTTCTGCTAAGTGGAGTTACTTACAGGTTGAAGTGCTGGCAACAAACAAGAGACAGTAACTGTGCTGTAAAGTACTGATGCACTGAGCAGATGTTTTACCTCCAGTGAAACAAAGGGAGTATCCTGCACCTGTAGAGAGATCTGTTCCCCATCTATGGTGAACTTTCTGGAATACAAAGCACCTGGTGGAAAATAAGATCATTAGAGTCAGTGACTGTAACAATGAAGAAATATTACATAAAGGCAAAACGGAACTGTTGAAATCCAGATTTTTGAGGCTTGTGATATGTAGCTGCTTATAGAAAAGTGAATGGCACCAGAGTGGTTGTGTGGCTGTTTACTTAAGTAAAGTGGTTTTGTATTTGCTATGTGGTCAGATGTTTTGAATGTATACCTAGGATGGTATCTGGGAAAGGTGACACTTTGTAGTGAATCAAATAGTCAAAGTGGGTGCATAAATCCCATTCAGGTTTTCAATCCATATTGTTAAATTTTTAAAATGTGGACTGCATATATTTTTAATCTCAAACCAAGATATCCAGGTGTTATCTGTAAAAGGAGTGAGCTGTTTCCTGTTGCACTTTTCTGAAAGTTTTTGAAAAAGGAAAGTATTCTTGTTTTCGACTCAGAGTAAGTGACTATATACAAAACACCTGATGTTCTTTGGGATTTGTGTGACCTTGGCAGTCAGAGTTTGGTTGGAATCCCCAAAGACTGGACACTTCGAATCTGGCTTCTGGTTAATCTGAATGCCACATATTCAGGGCCAAGTACTAGTTCAAAACATGTAGGACTGATCCAGCTCTAATAAGACCATCACTATTCTGAACTTTATTTTGTTACTGGAGTGTGGGTTAAGTGACAATGAAAACTTAAGTTTTGATCTTACGAACTATCCGTGCTTGTGATAAGGACAGCTCCAGAGATTGATGCCATCGTTGTTTTACTTTAGAACTTAATACATCAATTGATATGTGAAGAAATGCTATATCTGCAGCTGTTGTGTACAGCCTTCCAGTCTTGTCCAAATTCAGTTAGAGTTGAAGCTGGCCAGTACTGCAAGTGACAATAAAAAGGGCTTTTTTAAAATACATTAATGGCAAAAGGCAGGCCAGAAATAACATTGGCCCATTGGCCCGTTACTTGATGAGCATGGTCACCTCACAAACAGGGACATAGACAAAGCGGAGACATTTAATGCTCTCTTCACCTCGGTCTTCAACACCGATGGTGGGCTCTGGGACCCCCAGAGCCCTGGGCTAGAGAACCATAACTGTGGGAATGATAAACTCCCAATCAACCCCGAACTTGTGCAGGGACTTGTTGCTCCAACTAGATCCCTCTAAGTCGATGGGGCCTGATGGGATTCATCCGAAGGTACTTAAAGAGCTGGCTGATGCCATAGCGAGACCTCTCTCAATGATTTTTCAATGCTCTTGGGAATCTGGAGAGGTCCTGGTTGACTGGAAGCTGGCAAATGTTGTCCCAACCTTCAAGAAGGGCAACAGGGATGACCCCGGTAACTATAGGCCCGGCAGTCTCACTTCTGTGCCTGGTAAAATTATGGAGAAGATTATTCTGGGAGTAATTGAAAAACACCTGAAAGAGAACACAATCATTGGTCCTAGCCAGCACAGGTTCACGAGGGGAAAGTCCTGCTTAACAAGCTTAATTTCTTTCTATGACAAGGCTACCCACCTAGTTGACCAAGGGAAGCCAGGCAATGTGATCTTTTCAGATTTCAGTAAAGCTTTCGATACTGTCTCTCAGAGTATCCTCCTGGACAACATGTCCAGCACACAGCTGGATAAACACGTAATGCAGTGGGTGAGCATTGGGCTGAGGGGTCGGGCTCAAAGGGTTATAGTAAATGGGGTCACATCGGGCTGGCAGCCAGTCACTAGCGGGGTTCCGCAGGGATCCATCTTAGGGCTGGTACTCTTTAATCTCTTCATAAATGACCTGGATGCAGGACTGGAAGGAATACTAATTAAATTTGCTGACGATACAAAATTGGGAGAAGCTGTTAACACTCTTGAGGGCAGAGATACCCTGCAGAGAGATCTAGACAAATTAGAGAGCTGGGCAATCACCAACCATATGAAGTTTAACAAAGGCAAGTGCCGGATTTTGCACCCGGGGCACGGCAACCCTGGATGTACATAGACTGGAGAATGAGAGGCTGGAGAGTAGCTCTGCAGAGAGGGACCTGGGGGTTCTGGTTGACAGCAAGCTGAACATGAACCAACAGTGTGCCCTGGCAGCCAAGAGGGCCAGCCATGCCCTGGGGAGCATCAAGCACTGCATTGAAGCCGGTTGAGGGAGGGGATTGTCCCGCTCTGTTCTGCGCTGGTGCGGCCTCACCTCAAGCACTGTGTGCAGTTTTGGGCGCCACAGGACATCAAGGATATAAAGCTACTAGAGAGTGTCCAGAGGAGGGCCACGAAGCTGGTGAAGGGTTTAGAAGGGAAGCCGTATGAGGAGTGGCTGAAGTCACTTGGTTTGTTCAGCCTGGAGAAGAGGAGGCTGAGGGCAGACCTCATGGCGGTCTGCAGCTTCCTCACAAGGGGAGGAGGAGGGACAGGTCCGATCTCCTCTCTGGTGACCAACAATAGGACCTGAGGGAATGGCAGGAAGATGTGCCAGTGGAGGTTTAGGTTGGAGATTAGGAGAAGGTTCTTCACCCAGAGGGTGGTGGAGCACTGGAACAGGCTCCCCAGGGAGGCAGTCACAGCACCAAGGCTGACGATATTCAAGAAGCATTTGGACAACGCCCTCAGAGACATGGTGTGAATTTGGGCTTGTCCTGTGCAGGGACAGGATTTGGACTTGATGATCCTTGCAGTTTCCTTCCAACTCAGGGCATTCTATGATTCTGTGATTCTATGATACGTACAATTGCCACTGCTGCATCTAAAACAATGTACTTCGTCTCAAACATACAGAAATCCTATCTATTGGAGAGTAAGGAATTCAGATTAACAGGGAGATCGGTTAGTGACAATAATGCCATCACTCCTGAAAATCATCTTTGGTTCAAGGAAACTGGTGCTTTTATTCCAGTGGAAAAGAGTCTGAGCTTGTAGAAACATTTACAATGTAAGGAATTTTAGTATGGCAAAGTTTGCTGCATCTGAATCCAACATTACCATATTATGTTTTAATATTGACTCTGTGAGGTGATACAGCCCCTCTGGGATTTTTTTTTTTTTTTATTTTAAGGTGAAAAGATGTTACTTTTTTATGGGAAGATACTGCACCCCTGAACCAAGACCAGACAACATATTATTCCTACCCTGTAATGCATTGCAGAAAAAAGAGCAGGTACTTTCAGACACTGGCTGTGCTCTGCCTTATACCCAATTGAAGGAGAAGCATGGTTGGATGATCACAAATACACTGCCACCTGTTTCTTATTTCTGGCATATTTGTTTCTTCTACAGCATGGCTGTTGGGCTGGTAGCTTAATGAGAAAAGCATGTGGTTCTCAGCAACGTCTCTGGCAGCAATCCATTGCAAAGCTCAGAAGTCTAACTTGATGTACGGTCTTCCATAGAAGAGATGAAGGAGAAGAAAGAGTAATAGTGCAGCCAGCCATCAAGGTTACTTAGGGTCAGTGAGAGGGAGTTATAAGGAGGAGCTTTCAGATTGTATTTCAGCAGACAGGCAGAGATCAAAGGTGTCTTGTACTGCCATCTCCTTTCCTAACTCATCATTCAGCATGCACCTCCAAAGTGAAGCAATCACCGCTTTGAATCCTGTCCTCCTTCACCCAAAAACTGTGAGATGGTCTACATGTGGGATGTGCTAGTAGGTATGAGCACGGTGTACGTAAGTCCTTTCTACAACATTGGCCAATGCAGTTGGCACTTTGTTGGAACAGAGGCTGTGAATTAAACAGTTCACATGAACACATCCTCTGAGGTGTCAGGATTAAACAAGAAATGCAGTAGAAGCAGTTTGCATGGTCACTTTGTTTATCTCATGGAAAGAAGACTTTAGTTTGGAAGTCTCCTTTGTCATAAAAGCCACTGAAAAAAGGGATTACACAGGAAAAGTTCTGAACTGGCTTTTATGCACTTTGGAATTCCTCTGGCTTCCCTGGGGTTGCAGAGAGAGCAGCGTTGGGTTTCCGTGGTTTAGTCAATATGCAAGTTGTTCCTTGAGACTGCATTTTAGTATAGGTATGTCCCCAAGCAAACCTTTTACTCTGATCCTTTTCCATCAAGCTGAGAAAAGAAAAAATAGCTAAAAGGATCATAAATAATGAGCCTTTGATTTATTGCTTTCATAGCTTGAGGCTATTAACTGAAAATATGCACCTTATGGACATCTAACACTGCTTGGCTTTCCTGTAATGTGCACCAGCCACAAAATAGAGTAGATTTCTTTTCAAGAAATCTATCTGCAGTACTGCAGTAGAAAGCAGACTCACCAGTATTGGCTTCATAGTCTCCAATAAATCTCTTCGTGAGAAAACGCACAACCAGGGCTGTAAAACAAGGAAAAAAAAATGGGTCTTTAATGTGAACCAAAATCAATCTTTGCAGAACACATGTAATATCTTACTGGAAGAGTTAGTATAATATGAAACCAAGTTAATCTTTGAATTGCTCACATATTCTACAAATGCTTCTCTCAACACTCACAGAAAAAGATCTGGGGCCAGGCTGTGATACCTAACGCAGAGTTTTTCGCAGCTTGTGTTGGAAATTATCCCTTAGACTCAGTGTGGCTATTCAGTGTAGGATACGGAGGTTTGTTTGTTGTGATTGCAGGTACAACAGTCTGACCTTTGGTTTGAAATAATTTAGAAAAAAAGTAATAAGCCAGTTAACTGAAACTAATCCAATACCACCATTTAAGACCTCTGTGTCATGTAAGAAGTGAGGATGATGGGTGTAATGATTCTTCCCAGCCTTAAAAATCCTCAGTCCTGCTCATGAAACCCATCAGTGATATCTAATCACATCCAGCAAACAAACTGCATGTGCTCTGCACACATGGGTCTTACTGCAGCGCCCTGGGCCGCCTTATTCACCTTAACCTGTGGTGCTTTCTTATGCTGTTGGATTAGAACATTTTCCTTTTTCTTGATCACTTTATAACACTTAAAATCCTGTCATGGCAACAGTAACTTATATTCCTGTAGGGCTTTCATCTCAGCAGATTCCTAATCATTTGCAAAACCACTTAGTTAACAGCTAAATAAAAGGGTTTATTCTCCAAATAGCTCTATCATAGATTTCATTTAAAATAATTGGTTTTCTCACAGTGCATACTGGGTCACCTGGTTAGTACCCTTAAATGAAACTGACTGTGCAGCTATCTTCAACAAACTACTTAAAAATAATATGAAAATGTGGCTGCTTCAAATCCAAGACAATCAAACATTTTACTGAGTGCTGTGGAACCTCAGATGTAGTGAAACAGATCTGGCCTTAATAATTTCTGAAAGCATGAACCATATATCCAAAAGCAATAATGCTCACTTTACCCCCTCTTCTCCTCTCCTTTGGAGAATAATACAGGAAGACATATCTTGTATGTTGTTATTTGACTGCAGAGCATAAAACATTTACAACAGGAGAATAAAAACCACCAGTCCCATTTTTGAGGTGTGGAAATTTAGACACAGTTAAATAATTTGCACAAGACCAGGTAGAATAATTTGTGAGCATGGAGCTCCCAGCACAGTGCCCTCTCCTCTTAACTGCCACCTCACGTTGGCTGCTCACGCAGACCTACAGCAAATCTGCCTCACAAATTATTCAGTGCATTTTCAGATAAAAAAAAAGTAACTTAAAATGTTCAAGCTGCAACCGAGTTCAGAGTTTTCACAGCCTTGGGTCTATCTGAGCTGTAAATTAGCTGGTAAGTGCAGCAGCAAGAAAAAGCATGGAACTACACCTGTGGACTTACCTGTCTTGCCAACGCTACTGCCACCCAGTACCACGAGCTTGATGATTTTGTTGGGCACGCAGTCTAAGACAGGATACTCTGGTATGGGGAGCAAGAGAAAGTTAGTAGAATACTGTGACATAGTATCTTGAGAGATGAGACGCATGCCAGAAATGAGAGCTGTTCAACTCCAGTAGGAGTTTGGGGAGAAAAGAAACAAAACAGCTTCTCGGCGTCTGTTCTTGGCTGTATATCCTTGGATAGAGAAGCCTTCTCATTTCATTTAAGTAGCTTTCCTGAGGAATGTTAGAGCGACTGGCCTCCTCTTCCCGATGCCTCTGCTCAGACAGCAACTTTGGAAAGCAAAAGGGAACTTTTTGATCAGCCCCCGTGAAAACTGACTCCTCCATTCCCCAGCCAATCACAAGTGAAACCATGACATTCCTCCAGCCGGGCACGGAGCGTGTGCCTCCATCAACCTCTCTCGCTCGCTCTCCTGCCGCTTTATCTCTCCGCTGCCTGTTTTATGTGCTGTCCCTTGGCTCTTTGCTAAAACGAGATTCTTCTGTTTTACAGTCATCACGGTAGCGTTTTCAGCGAGATGCAATCACCCCCATGCTCTGCTCTAATTCCACTTTGAATAATCCCGTTCTGCCTGTCCAGTTTCTTTGCATTTTCAATTGGCTCCAACTCCACGCTCTGTTGTTCTCCCTGTCCTATTGTGTCCTGCATTTGGGCCCCTTCAGCGTGCTGAAGCTGATGGGACACTCCTCTTCAGGAAAGCAAACACATTTTTTTCCCCCCAGTTTTCAGGCAGCTGTGGGTTATTCCAAAATGCTAGCTCATATACGTATCCTCCGGGATACATTTGATCTGCTGGTTTAAACATGTTGTTAGTCTTAATGGCCCACTGGAATGTGGGTTAGCATTGGGTTGGGACACTGCAGTTTCTCCAAACATGGAAAAGTGAATTTAGGGCCTGGCGACAAACTTGGGAAGGCTGAGGAAGGACTCTGTATCCTTCAGTGGGGTGAGCCAGACAGAGGGAATGAAGAAAGAATGACTTCTATACAAAAACCCAGCGTAGTTTTAAGACAGCTGGCAGCTGCAAGGTCTGTAGGGATGACAGCACGTAACCATACACTAGCTACAATCAGCTCTCAGTTATCAAGGATAATGGGGAGGGAAGAAAAAGGGAAGAGTAGTGGAGAGGGAATGACCCAGATAAAGCAAAACTGCAAATAATATAAAACAGATGTAAAGTAAACTACAGAAAATGTAGTTAAAGCATTCATCTTTGAAAAACTTCTCAAAAGAGGTCTGCAAGGGGCAGGAGCAGCTTTTAGGCAGCAGTGGGAAGAGGTGAGCCTGGTGCAGGCAGCATACTTCTGAGACATGTACTCTGTCACGCTGTGTGGGAGATGTGGATATTAACGGAAAGTGGCACCGCAGCTAATCCACCCACAGATCATGGAGACCTGAGGACGCAGATTTTTGCTGTCTTCTGTATGCTCCTATCAAGCAGAAGGTAGGCATGGTTCATTACATAGAGGCTGCAGCCACCAAAAAGACTTTTTTTGCCCAGCTGCTTTCATGGCACTGCTTTCAATCACAGCATACACGAGTTCTCCCCAGCAGGCTTTAGAGGGCAGGGGTGTGGTTGTGAGGATGGGAAATCAGGCAGGGTCTTGAGATTTCTACCCCTTCCCAAAGCACCGGGAGCCAGGTTGTCAAATGATCTTGCTTTCCACGCCAGCATCACAGAGGATGTGCTAGCTATGAACCGGCTTTAGAAAAATCCAGCTTTGGTGCAGAGCACTCCAGTGAAATAAGCACAAGATTCAGAAGATTTATGGATATGTCAGTTTTCTAAGACTCTGTTTCCCCTCTAAAAACTAATTCTGAAGCAGTATTTGTGCAGAGTTGCTGTGTAAGCATCAAGTGTTATTACTTTGACCATCATGACAGTCAGCTGATGAAGAGGTGGAAGAAAATGTCTGGAGGGCTACCCAGCTCATGGTACTGGGAGAGAGCCACCAGATCATGTGTCTTTTGGGACATGGCTCCTATGTGAATGGTTTTCAAATCTTTCAGTGTAAATATGCTTCCAGGTTTTTGCAAACACCCAAACACTGCAAAATCTTTTCCAGGAAATTTCATTACCGGGGTGCTTTAATCTCACACAAATTTTGTAAGAACAGGCAAAATGAGAGGAGGAATAGGAAAATGCTCAAAATCTTGTGGTCAATTAACAGGGCACTTTGAAATGTGTTATAAATTTTGGGATTAGCTAGCAGCAGTATGTAACTGTCTGTCTCTAAGTGTAGGATGTTGGAACCTTTGTTACCGTTTGCTATTAAAAGCATATGTTAGTGAGTAATATAGAAGTATTCATCACAGACAGTCCTCCTATGAAACAAACAGTAATACACCTATCAGCTTCTAGGTGGCTAGAAGAGTTTCAGCCCAGGAAAAAAAAAGCCAGCTAAGTTAAGCAAGATCATGCAGAATATTCTATATGAGCAAAGACATTCCTAGAAGAACACAGATCTGCTGGCTTGCTCCAAAAGAGAGGCAACACAATCAACAGAAACAAAAGTTAAAGCCCTTTTGGGTAACCAAATGTTGTACCAGTGCTGAGGAACTCCAGAAGGATCTCACAAAAGCGAGTGAGTGCGCATAAAGTCAGCGGCTGAGCTTTAGTCTAAATAAATGCAAGGTAATGCATCTAGAGAAAAAGAATATAAACTATGCTTAAATGATGCTGAACTTGGATGTGGCATTCACAAATTAGGAAAGAGACCTTGGAGTATCACTTGGCAGTTCACATTCATCAGCTCAATGTGCAACAGCAGCAAAAAAAGCCAACAAAATGCTGCGCATCCTCGGGACGGGAATGGAGAAGGAGCCATAGGGTAGCATTTTGCTGCTCACATAAACCCTCGGAGCATCCCCATCGCCAGTGCGGCATGCAGTTCTCTGCATCTCAGAAACATAGTGGGATCTGCGAAGGCACAGAGCAGGGAACCAAAAATGATCACAGGCGCGGAGCAGCTGCTGTACGGGGAGAGACTGGAAAAGCTGTTTACCATGTGCTTGTACAGATGCTGGTGCTGACACAAGAGAGGAGATGCGTGGGGGCGGGAATGAAAGACCAGCGGTGGAGGAAATGTTGAACTGCTTCTTTTGGCAGCTGTGATGACTTCTGGTTGCTTAAAACAAATGTGAAAGCAGTTTTAGACTGCATCTTGGAAGCAGACCAATCGATTTCTAGTTGCTTTGCTAATACGGTTCAATCTAAATTTCTTATGCACTAGCCCAGGCTTCTTGTGCTTCTAACCAAAGCTTGTTTCCACCGTGTGCAGAAATCTCTGTCCAGAGAGAATGGTTTTTAGTAATAATAAAAAAAAGCAGCATATTCTCCAAAAGTTTTAAATCTGTTCTCAAGCTCCTTCCCCCCTCCCCCAAATCATAACTTCTAGGCTCTAATTCTGAAAGAATTCAAGTAAGGTTTAGAATCAAAGCCAGAGGTTTTCAAATCTGATTCTTATCTGATTTTCTAGATTGTCAGAATAGTCTTTTCACAGAGGGAAACCGTGCAGAAGGATTGACACTATTTGAGATTGTATAACCCTCGGCATGTAGAATAAGAATTGTTTTGAAAAGAGATTTTCATTGTTTGTGCACAATGGACTTATATTTAGCTAAGAAAACCATGTTTTAAATTCAAATTCTCTTGGAAAAACAATAGCTTAAATTAGAGGGAGAATGTTTGCAAAACTCAGAGCAACTCTGAAAACATGTGGATGATTCTGGAGATTTCACTAACTACTCCTTGGGTTGCTCCATGTAAAGATATATGCCTTTGCATGCTGCACAGAGATTATGTTATTTCCACACCAGATTTTTTTACAGATTTGTTTATTGGTCTATGCTGCTTTTGGCTATGGTTTTTATAAGATTTTCTATTTTTATTGTTGTTGGCACTCCTACACATCTTCAGAGATGCAGCATTCTAAAAATAAAAATATTTGCCATTACCATAGAGCTTTTCCTATGAGGAGGTCAAATTGGTTTTAAAACTGGATATAATTATTCCTCATACATTTTACAGAACGATTAACAGACAAGCAGAGCTAAGATCCCAGCACGTTGGGGAAATGACAATTGTTGTTGTTCTTTCCCCTTCTGCCTAGCACTGGCAAAAATGATCTTTCTGCTAAAAGGCCATTTGTAACGGTTACATTTGCCTCCAGAATATCTCATCTGGTTTTGTACAGTATATTGACATTATGGTGACGAGGCTGGAGAAGTACAGCTCATTTCTGAGCAGAAATGCTAACTGTGGCGCTGGGGAAATGCTGGTTGCTTTGGCAGATGCTGTGATAAAACTCGTAGCTGGCGGCTCCTGTACACATCCCCCACTCCTGAATGTATTCCAAACAACAACACATTGATCTTTGCAGCTTTGTCTCACCCTCTTTGTTCTTTGTTGCAAACTTGGGGCCCAAAGACCAGTTCTCACACTGTACAAAACAAAAGTAGTGTTTTAACCACCTTTTTGCTCCCAGTAACTAAATACCCTCGTCGTTAGGAAAGGCAAATAAAAAGCCCCTTTGCAGGAGATAAGAAAGGACCAGAACGGAATGTGATGTGTGCGAGGAACCAGCCTTTCTCTGTGTGCTTGGGATTTCACCTTGTGTGGAGCCTGATCATGGGTAAAACGCGTTAAAAATTCAGCCGTGGGGTTCAGCAGTAATCTCAGAAGATGTTGTCTGGGACAAGACTGCCATTTTAGCACCATAATTGTACCCAGCGCAGTTGTTCTGATCCTGAGGCCAAAGGGGAAGGAAGCGTCCCCAGATGCTACTGTGACAGCCATGATAAATCATATTTGATTCTATTTTGGGATGTAAGGGAGGCGATCATTTAAATATAAACTGAAATTTGGTTGAAGACTGTACAGATTCCACTATTTCTGTATTTCCTGTCCCTAATTTTGTTGCATTGCCGTTCATGGAAACCCTTTAAGGAGCACGTGTCCTTTTTCACTTTTAGCATATTTTGTAAGGATTTGGATTTTTTAGGTTGCAGAATACTCTCCCTTGGGAGCCTGTAGTAGATGACGTGGAAAGTTCAGTGTGTGTAAGAGAACATCGCTGCAGGCGAGCAACTCAAATAGAATGGAAACATCTTGGCCTCATAAAAAAAGTTTGTGCTTTGGAAACTGAACTGTCCTCCCTTCCCCGCAGATATTCCCACAAGGTCAGGGCTGGAGTAAGGGGTGGCCATGTGGTAACAGTCCTATCACCGCTGACGGTGCGCTTCAGAACAGAAGGCTTCCAGCCACCCTCATCAGCGCTTTTCAACAACACTCAATTTACAGTTAATACGAAATATGAGTCAGGCTCGTTCCAGTTTTGACACAATTCTGTAGATCTTAATCAGCCTGATGACAAACATTTATACCCATTGCTGGCTTCACAAGGGATGTTTTCCTCTGATACGTATTTGCTTTTGGTATGCACTGTGTGAAGTGCTATATGGAAACTCAGCAATGTTTTCCATTCCTTTTCCTCCTGGGTTTACAATAGACACCGTTGTCATTCATAGCACTGTGCTCTGAAAGAGCCCTTTTTGTGATTTTGCTGAAACGGGGACGCGTGGCACAGAACGGCAAGGGATTACTTGGTGCAAAACCCTTGTCTGACTCTAACATTGCACCGAGCATCGTCGTAAAAACCCGTTTGTGGGTGCTTACAACCACTGAAAAGAGTCTCGAGAAATGCAGAGTCCCAGCACACACCTTCCAGGCGTTTTGGTGCGCCAGGGCGACTATGGCTTCCCTCGCTGGGGGGTTTGGTGACGTCCCCCAGCTCCATCCCTGTGGGGATGGTGCCTTCCTCCAGTTTTGCCGGTGACACATGCAGCGCCCATCCCACCAGGGCCTCCAGCCACTTCCCTGGGCCAAGGGAAACTGAAGGAGGTCTCACTCCCCACCATCCTGAACGTGAGCCAGCGTGTGCCCAGGTGGCCAAGGCACCCAACAGCATCCTGGCTTGTGTCAGCCATAGTGTGGGCAGCAGGAGCAGGGCAGGGATGGTGCCCCTGTGCTTGGCACTGGGGAGGCCGCCCCTCGAATGCTGGGTTCAGTTTTGGGCCCCTCGGGACAAGAAGGACATGGAGGTGCTGGAGCGTGTCCAGAGAAGGGCAACGGAGCTGGGGAAGGGTCTGGAGCACAAGTGTGATGGGGAGCGGCTGAGGGAGCTGGGGGGGTTTAGCCTGGAGAAGAGGAGGCTGAGGGGAGACCTTATCGCTCTCTGCAGCTGCCTGAGAGGAGGATGTGGTGAGGTGGGGGTCGGTCTCTTCTCCCAAGTCACTAGTGATGGGACGAGAGGAAGTGGCCTGAAGCTGCATCAGGGGAGGTTTAGATTGGATATTAGGAAAAATGTCTTTCCTGAAAGCGTGGTCAGGCACTGGAAGAGGCTGCCCAGAGAGGTGGTGGAGTCACCATCCCTGGGGGTGTTCAAAAATGCATAGATGTGGCACTTGGGGACACGGTTTAGGAGGCCTGGGGGTGTTGGGTTGGCGGTTGGACTTGATGATCCTGGAGATCTTTTCCAACCTTAATGATTCTGAGATTCTACGATCCCCACAGCCGCGTGGACCAGGGCACCCACAGCCCCGTTTTGGCAGAGGGGTAAGCCGCAGCCCAGCCCGGTGGTGACCCTGCGGGAGGCCTTGCCGGGACGACGCTCCGTCGCCCTGCCCTGCAACACGGCGAGCGAGGGGTCCTCGCAGCGCCCGACGGTGCGGGGACGAGAAGGGATGAGCGGGGAAGGAGGCGGGCTGCGGGGATGGGGGGACGGTAAAGGCGAGGGAACGGTTCGGGGTGCGGCGCGTCGCGCAACCGGCGCCGTTTGGGCGCCGCACCGCCGTCGCCCGGCCCTGTTTGTCGGTTGCGCCACC
>WEKW01031131.1:266-12172 GCA_013389905.1 Sula dactylatra | reverse complement strand
GGGGGGGGGCGCACCGGGAGGGGCTGTGCCAGGGAAGGGGCAGGAGGGGTGGCAGTAGCTGGAGGCAGACTGAGCGGGGAGTGCCAGCCTGGCTGCTCAGCGCCGCTATTTTGACGGTTTTGGAGTAATTAGGCCTTAATTCCGGGTGGGGAGGGGTGGCGGGGGGAGCACGGAGCTCTCTGCAAAAGTGAGAACTCCCTGATGTCTGGTGTCACGGATGTGCCAGCTGCCAGCCTGTTTGTAGGAATATGTCTAGGGCAGGTGGATGCTTTCCTTCAGAGAGAGAGCAGCCGAGAGAATTTCTGAACACTAATTCTTTTTCTGGCTCAGAGCACAGCCATTTGTTGTGATAACTAAGCTCTGTTTAAAGGTTGTTATCCTAGTTTCTGTAATAATTTCACATGGGTGCGTATACCAGGGTATCATCCATATTGCCAGTGAAAATCTAGCAAGAGGGAGGCTGGTAATTGCATGATTATGCAGAATTTTTAATGAAGTTACATTGCTGCGTAAATAGAGGCCGGCAAGTCGGTTGTCTAGCACTAAAGCACAGCTGACTCATAATAAAGTACTGCGTCTTGTTAATGATACGCCATCTAAACACTTCACAAAGATTCTTACTGTAAGGAGTTTAATCAGTATAAACTATAGCAGGAGTTTGAATTGCTGAAATCCAACTTAGAATCAGGCCGAGGGGGATTCAATTTTAGTATTTTTGTTTTTCACGGTCCCATTTCTTAATTGCTCCAAGTGATCAAACTTCAGTTTTAGATCTCATTTGAAACAGGAGCAAACCAGCGAGTAGAGTGCAACATCAAAAGGGGCTCTTGCGTACCAACTTGCTGAGACTGATTTCACATGTGTGTGAAGGGTGCAGGGTTTTTCTGTTTCTTTTCTGTGTAGGTACTGACTGCCGGCTTTGATTAACTTGAGATCCATCTGAACTGAACCACAGTGGTGCCGTACAAAGCCGAGCGATTGGAGTTTCATAGTAACACTCTTAACGAGAGAGATTCTTTTTTTTTTTCTCTTAAATGGATACCTGATCTTAAAGTTTTTGGTATTGTAGAAGACTTCCCAGAACTTCATACTTTGCTAATCTCACTAGTTTTTTTTTTAACATAATTTTTATTTTTCAATTGCCCATCACAAACACAGGTGAAGTTAAGGTCATGAGAGTTGACTGAATCATGACTTCGTTGTGGAGTTCTGCACCCCAGAGGCAAGTGATTGACTCAATCCCATATAATATTTTGGATGCATTCCTGAGATCAGCTGACTGAGCCTCAGATTAAGAGGGCAAATGTAAGGCAATGCATTTTCCTGTGGGTATGTAGCCAAACCTGACTACAGCCATTCCAGTGTTTGTGATTTGTTTTTAGAGGCTTTGGCTGTACGTACTCAGTCTTGGATTAATTTTTGCTCCTGTGCTTACCTTCGTTTTGGTCAGGACGATAGATGAAAGCTAAGCAGATGCTTGTAGCCTACTAAGGTCCCTTCTGAAGTACTGTGGTTTTTCTCAAGGGGAGACTTTTCACAGTGTAGTGGCTTTGGGGAAGCAGGTTTTCCTTACTGTTTTTGTTCCAAGTGGAGAACTTGCTGTTTTATTTCTCTGCAGAAAATGTTGAGCAGTGCTGCTAGGACTAAATAATTGTATGAAACTTGCTTCTAAATTTCTTACATAGCTATTTAATCAAATGCTGTGGAGTTTTTCAGCATCAGTGTTTTAGGTGCACGTACAGCTTAGTTAAACTTACTGTCAATCTTAGTATTTTTTTCTTCAGCTACCCAGGAAAATTAAGGACTGGGTGCTATATTTTAAAATGGAATCAGTTTATTTGCATCTACTTCAATTAGTGTCCAGTAAGTAAAAATACTGTTTGCTTTGTCATAATGCGAATATGAAAAACCTAAGCCTTCTTTATAAAAACACTTAATTACATTAACAAAGTTACTTTGGGAAACTGCTTTCTTCAGGGTTATGCTAATATGTAGTGATTGTACAGGACTTTTTTTTTTTTTAGTAAAATATGCAGTTTTTAGCAGCTCTTCTAGTCATCGTCTGCGCTTCATGCTTCAGGAAAACTGAAACAGTTTTTTGATATTCTCGAACCCCTCAGTCACTCAGCATCACAGGGACTGGTGTTTCTGACTTTGTCTCAGACACTCCACTCTTCTGCAATATCTCTTTAAAAATGAAATTAAATGCCCGATCTCATTAGTAGACAGTGATGTAGTTATAGGTTTAATCATACCCCCCTCTCTAAAATAACTTCTAGGTTTTTGTAGTGTGGATCATCTCTCCCGAGCCTCATGATCGTTGCATTTCCTTTATGTGAGCACCGTCCCTTTTCCAGCAATTGCATAACATTCATGTGGCAACTACAGCATTGCGAAGACTGGATACTCATAGGAAAATACTTGTTCATTTGAATATGATTCATGGCTTGGTAAGGCTGCTGACACCATAAGGCAAGACACGTCCATAGCCAAGAGCTGCCAACTAGAGCTCTGGTTCTCTGCTGTGTCCCTCTGACTTCATTTTGTTTCCCAGCCCTTATCTTTATGGTGGACTCTAGAATCTTTTGTTCTCTTTTTGCAAGCAAATGCAAAACTAACCGGGAGAGGGAAATAGAAAGCACTACTGAGGCATTTTGTTACCCTTCATGAAAAATGCATAGTTCCTGTTCCAAAAATACTTAGAAGTGGTATCTTTGTAGTTCTGTGGTATACGCATGGTCATGGACAGATGTGAATCCTCTCCTGACTGAGGGGAGAGAGCGAGGAGGGCTGAATTTCCACAGGTCTGACTGCATCATCTAATCCAGAATACGCCTGCTGAGCTCCAGGGGGCCGACGCAGTTGGTTGTAGAACTGAGTTTTTGAGTCAGGAATTGGGGTTTTTTTGTTGCTTTGACAATAGCTTCTTTTTTTTGGTTGGAGAAGCAAAACAGAATGCCAGAATGGAGCAAAGTGTGAAGTATAGATCCGATCTTTTCCTCTCTGACTGCTAATTTTGTGAAAAGTCTGTAGTAAGCTGTTAGCAGAAATATTGGTGTTTCTGGTAGGCTAATTAGGGACACTTCCCCCAGATTCATGTCTAATTGTTTGCTAAACCAGTAAGACATGCCTGAAGAACTCAAATCCAGTATACAAATTGGTGCTAGTCTTATTCTACTCCTCTGAATCAGTACAGCGTGGATATAATTATTAACTTCAGTGCTAGAGAAGAGATGACTGAATTATTTGTAAGTAATACACTTCCATTTGTCACCTGAATAATTTACACTGTTCAGTTCAAGTAGGGCTTTCATGTCACCGATGTATAATGTTTATTACTGCTGTTTCACCTGTATTTGTAGAATTTTGGTTTAGCTTTATCAGAGAAATGGTATTTATGGTTGGTAAAGTGTCGCTGAGGAAGTGGATAGAAGGAACGATGAAAGTAGAGCTAGCTAAACAGGCTTCTGTTTCCAGCAGTGCTCTACTTCTTGATTGACCTCCTAAGCTACAAGAAACATTTGTCTTTGCACTTAAAACCCAGCTTGAGAATCACCTGCTTTGTTTTAGGGGAAAAAGCGTGTGTAACCCTTTGCAAACCAGTTAGTAGGTCACTTCGTGCAAGGTTTTTCCACATGCTGTTTGTACTCTGGTTTAATACTGTGCGTGTGGTGAGAAGTTTTTGGTGCATTCTCCCGATTTTGGACTCGTAGCAGTTTGGCGATGTAAGCCTATGCAAAGCAGCCAGCCAGCCTGCAGCTAAAAGCCAGCTCAGGTGGATAGTACACAGGTTTCCTCTGAATGATTTTTGGGATTTTACAGGACTCCTGAACTACTACCTCGACGGGTTTTTCTGCTGTTCTGGTATCTGTTTTGATCCCAGATTGTCTCTAAACTTTAAGATTTCATTACTTCACTGTTCCTGGGAAAATGGGAGATCCTAACTGTGTTGTGCCATGGAGCACTGAGGAAACTATGAGCAGTATGTGGTTCACTAGCTGAAACCAGATATTAATTATACTAGAGGACCTCTACTATAGAGCTGTTACAATTTAAAAATGAGGTGTGAATACCTGGGAAAGGATGTTAAAATAGCAGAGTGTAGATAGTTCAAGAGGTGCTCTATATTACTAAATCTTTCTGGTTTTGTTCTTTAATCAGGATTTACAGCGAATACTTTTTAATACATTGAATTCATATGTATTTATTTGCACACCACTTAGTATCTTGTTCCTATTAAAAAATAAATGGCTTTCAGTATTTGCTTTTACAGATGTCAGTTTAGGAGATTCCTAGACTTGGTGCCAAAATAAAGGACTGCACTGTAGATCATTGTTTTGTTTCTTATGTCATGTCTTATATTTTCAGCTCCTTTCCTAGTGATTTATGCACTTAACCTCTCGCGCACTGAGCTGTAAATATATACACATTCAGGTCTGTTGATGGGCCTTGTGTCTGAGTTTTGCTGCCGTACCTCTGTGCCTGTTGAACCCATACGTGTGTGATGTCTGGAGCTACAACCTGTTCATAAATCTGCGGTGTTACGTTTTGCCTTCCATCAGCATCCACTTCCTCACTTTCTACAGTATTGTTCCTCCACTGTTTGATGTGTGAAGGTCATGATAAAAATCTTACTACCAACTCCTAAAAGAACAATACTGGTAAACGCTGGGCCTTGAGTACACCTGTAGATCTGTGTTTGTGTGTTCTTTTAGAGGGCCAGAAAGCTGTCAGATATGAGGACTGTCCTAGCAAGACATTTACTCTTTCCTGTGTTACAAGGTCATTTGACAGAAACCCAAGGTCAGGAGAAATCTTGCTGAGCTCTTCTCAGGTGGATGAACCAGCTGTGAACACTTTGGTAATTTCAGAGACAGTGGCTAACAAGGGGGAAGTAGGTTGCTTACAAAGGTTGAGACTCTAAGCAGTAGTTTCTGTACTTCCTACCTTTAACCCAGCATCCTTTCCATATGTTCTTTCTACTGGAGCCTAGCTTTACTATCTAATTTTGAAGAGCCTCAAATTACAGAATTTCACAAGTGTGTATGACTCGCCTTAGCTCTGTAAGTGAGGCAAAGATCCTGTGGACCTTGCAAGACCAGCTGCTAATTGAATAAACATTTCCGTGAAACAGTTTACAAAGCATTCTGTATTAATTTATTTAAAAACACTCTAATTAAGACTTCAGGTTTTAAACACTTCATAGGAGTAAACTTATTTTGAAATACAGCATTTTCTAATTTCACTGTGGTCTCCACAATACCGGCCGTAGCCAGAGTGCTCTGTAAGCTTTACTCCCTGCTGAGGAGTGGGCAAAGCCAGCCTTCCCTGTGTGCGCTGAATGGTTATGCGGGTTAAGAAGATTCTGTAGTATTTGGAAGCGTGGGCTCTTGGAAACTCTGTGACACTGTTACACTTGCTCCTTTCAAGATTATCTGTTTGTTTTGCCTGCATAAACACGCTAAGTGCTGGAATCCAAAGTTCAATTTACCATAATTTGTTACGCCTAGAATGGCAGCTTTCCTGGATGCACGGGAAGGGATAATTTCAGAACTTAAATCATAGTGAGTGATAGCTGACTTGACAGCTCTTTTTATCTGACTTCAGTGCTACACAACCAAGGAGTCTTAAAAGATGGGGAAGCAACATCTAATTCTGTGTTTAGAAAATCATGACAGTATGTTCTGTAAACTTTCAGAAACACAACCCCAGTTCTGCTCCTTTCTGCACTCCTCACATGGTAATTTTAATAGCCCTGAAGCTGGAACTATTGCCACGGCTGATACAACCAAGTAGGTGCAGGCAGACTTCATAAAATGCCTTATCTCATCCAGATTTCTTTCCTGAAAGGTTTTAAGTAGCTCTGGCTTGGCCTGCTTGTTCTTTTTTTCCCCTTTTATTTTTTTGTTTTGTTTTGTTTGTTCACTCTTTGAAAACCGCTCTTCAGTCATGCGGTGTATTTAACCAGCTTTTCTAATCTTGAGGACTGCATGATGGTGTCCCTTGGAGCCTTTATGCCCAACTTGAAAGCTACTTCCCAGTTTTTTTCAAAATTATAAATGATAAATCTTGTCCTACTCTAATTTGTTAAAAAGAAAGAGTCAAATGAATAAAGAGATGTCAGCAAGACTTCTGTACCAGATATGTTCAGGACACTGAAATATCTTTTATATATCTTTCCCTTTTTTGCCTTTCCTTAAGGGAAATGTCTTTTGCAGGCAGGTGCATGCTGTGTGCTCAGTGGGAATAAGCTGGTCCAATCCAAAAGTTGAGTTAGTGTGGTATCGAGCCCAAGCTGGTATATCATAAGGGATTGTTATTTCAACAGGCTGTTATACCAGCCATGCTCCTTAGCCTCTGAGTGCACGTGCAGCTGTAATAAAAGTTTAGAGATATCCTAAGTTGCAGTGCTTTAATTACTTCATTTGAACTGAATGATATTAATTGCAATGGGAGAAAGATAAAAGGCTTGTGTAAAAAGCATATAATGTGGAAATTAGTGTTTTGCGCTGAGCTAAAAAAATAGTAACTTATCCTTGAAGAAACGCTGTATCTTCAAATTTCGGTGGATTGTATGGAGAGTGTTTTAAATTTACTTTTAACGAGCTAGAGAGAATAAGTTATCTAGTGATGAGATTAGTCTTTTGTGTATTTTAGATAGGGCTGAAGCAGCTGAAGTATATAGGCGAGCATAGGAAACTACAGTTTAAACATTATACAGTGTACAGATAGGAGTTTTTCTGGAACTTGGGGAGCAGTAATACATATACATACAGATTTTAAGAGTTCTGTTCTGAAAAGCTCCTGCTGTCTACAAATGAACTGTAAATGGAGCATCTAAAATGGTGGAGCACCCCAGAATAAGCACAGCAACGACTTTCTTGGACTTCTTTTAGATTTTGTCAAGATCATTAGTATTAAAAAGAGAAACAAACTGCACGTTTGTGGTTGTATTTTTTGAAAATAGGAGAAGGGCTTCACGATTCTAATTACTCCTTTGTCTTGTACTTTAAGCAACTGCTTCATCCTTGTTAGCATTTAAAAAACTCTAGTAGCATTTGTTTGACAAGCGTACTGTCTATGTGTCTCTAAATTTCCATGTCCTCCTAAGAAACCAGACAAATCTTTAGTATTTTGTCCCATTATGTTGAGCTAGTAACGAATGGTTATAGAATGGTTATAAAATGGTTATAATCCATGCTGTTGCATGGATTTTCCTGTGTAATTTCAAAAACAGTGTATAATTAGAGCATGTCAGAAACACTGCTTGCACTGTAGCCACCTCTAATAATTATTTTAATGGTTATATTTTTTTTATCTTCACTTAGTATCCCTCTTCTTTCACCATAGTCTGTTCTTGTTTTCTTAGTGTACTACTTTCTCTCTTCCAGCCTATCCCATAAATGTGTCACACATCTACCTATACAATTTAGAAGATACACCCAGTTGCCAATAACTAATGGATTCTGCTAATGTGAGACACTCCACCATTCAGTCAAAGCAGATGTGAAACCAGCACCCTCCAAAATGTGCAGGACAGCTGCCTGAGCCCTCCTGGTATGCTGTCTTAATCCTTGATAGAAATGCAGTTTAGCAACAGTAAATGCCCTGCTTCCCTTTGCTTTTCTCAAGGCTGTTGCAAAGAGGACAGTGAGATCTTCCCACTTGTAACCCTTTCCCATCGTCTGGTTTGTGGGGTTTTTTTCCCCTCGTTTTCTAGCTTCAGTGCCTCTCTGCTCACTGATTGCTCAAGCAGCAGTACAGCATTGACCTGATTATTTTTGACAAGAGCTCTGAATAACAGCAAGGATACTGACCCAATGTTGTGCTGATTTTGATCCTTTTCTTACTGAAGCTAGAGCAGCAGCTGCTTCATGCTCATAAGGTCTGCGTGCATGCTTATCCAGATAGTACGACATTGCTTTTATAAGCATTCCCACGTCTGCAAAGTTACCTTGATAGCAGCAAAAAGTAGATACTTATAAATGGAACTGCGAATGCCTTCGGAGTGTGAAAGTGTTAGTTCAGGATAAAAAATTTTGACTGGTAATGTTGGTTAGTCTGTAATAATAGTCCCCTTACACTCAGCCAAGTTTCGTGGAGGATCAGGATTTCGCTGAAACTTAGTAAAACTCACAGTACTAAAAAGGGAAAAAGCTATAACTTGAAGCAAGAACCGTGTGAATGTCAGACGTGGATTTCTGTCATCGGTTGACCGTAGTTCATGTTCTGAGCTATGTAGTTGTTATTAATCACTCCCAGCTGTCCTTCTGTTCATTGATAGCTTCAGAACTCTTCAGCTCTGGGCCTTATTATCATTTCTACTGTAAAGCTACTTGTGTATAGTGGATAGAAAAGCGATAACTTTTCTTCATCTTCTAACAGTAATTTCTTCTTACGATTCTTGCCAGCTAAGTGAATGCAATCTATAAGCCATTTGTCTATAAGAATAATTACAAATTCAAATAAGTTTAAAGGCATAGAAGTATTTAAACCCCTGGAAACTGTTGATACGTTTCCAGTTTCTGAAATCAATTAAATCTAGACCAGGCAAAATACTCATTTTCTTTGCAGGATTAGTTGCAAGCTGTTTGTAGAGCTTATAAGAGACCGACATGCCTAAGCACGCGTCTGTCTTAGCTTGTTTTAGTGATGCAGTGAGTTAGCAGTATAATCTGGCTAAGAAATAGAAGTCTACTACTATTTTTTCCACTTGCATGATGTATTGAACTGGAAATAAATCTTTAAGACTTCTCTACTGAGCAAAAAGGACTCAGAGGTTACAAGTTGGAAGATTTGACAGATCTCTATTCTGGTTTTGATGGGTTATTCAGTTAAAATTTCAGCTATACTATGGGATCACTTCAGCTGTGATGGCTTGCTTAGACAGCTACCTCAGGTAAGAGTTTTTGAAACTGGTCTTTTCACATCCCTTTTTGCTTTACCAAACTCAAAAAACCCTACCTTTGGTGTTCTTTGAGTAATTATTAGTTTTACTCAATTAATACTGTCTTCCCTACATCTCATATGTATCTACTCCTGGTATGATGTCCTTACGGAGTTGGTATGAAAAATTGAGGAAAAACTTGTATATTAACAATTCCCTGTGCTTTTGTTTGATACTGTAAAATTCAGTATGTGGGATTTTTTTAAAGGGTGCTCTTTGTCTTTTCTGATAGAAATCAGTGAGCACAAATGTTCTTGGATGGGTCCCTTTTTAATGAGCTGATATGCATAAAGTAAAATTACTGCAGCTATGATAGAAAATATTTTATTGTTGGAATTTATGGTACTGTATCTATTATTCTGAACTGCCAAAATGGCTGTAAGTCAGGTGGGCCAGGCAGCTTTCCATTTCTGTTTGACTAATAGTGCCGGCACTGCGGAAACCCGCTGAGCTAAGCTTGCTCGCTGTCTAGATTCAGAGTCCGTTCTGCTAGTGGGGGTGTGAACGGAGTAGGGGAACTCTTGAAAAGTGCACCCAACCTCTGAGACGTCATTTTAAGTCACAGTCATTTCTAGAAAATTTCAAATCCTGATTACAAGTTGCTGAAACTTTAGTTGTCACCTCCCCCACCAATATGGAAGTGTTAAATTCGCATCTCTCCGAGAGTCTAATTATATAAGTAAAGCAGTATTACCACTTTAGTTAAACTAGGGGGGTGTTTTCCTTGCTGGGTAAATATGTGTTGACTGTATAAATTTGTGCTTTGTTCTTGCTTGCAGAGCTGTGTACAGGAAGTTTTATCATCTCTTCCTGAACCGGAGTAGCAGAGCAGTTCCTTGAGAACATTTCCTTGGACCTCCTAGAGGTCTCAAGGATATGCTTCTGGGGTTTTTAGAAGTTATATTTATTTGTCTTGCGCTAGCAGTGAGAAGTCAATTCTAATCCCATGCGTTAAGTTTTATATTTAACTGTATTTTAGTGTACATTATTTGCTTAGTTTTTTATATGCCAAGCAAACTCAGTTGGTATGTACTAGTGATTTTTTTCTTGTCATTTTTTCTTGCTCCCATGATGAGTGTCATAGTTTAGCAAAACAGTATTGATTTTTTTAAATGTTTTTAGATGTATAAAATACTGTAAGATGCAGAATAGTTTGTCTGTGGCACCCCAGAAGAGGTGCATCTCTCTTGATTCACCAAATAACCAAATAGAAATTTTCATACTTTGGACACTTGCCACTTCCATTAGATTTTATTTCTAGATGAGAAATGTGACTTTTATGTTTCCAAAATTACGAAGTGTGTATTGTTTCTTATGAACAAATGTTTATGTGATCTGAGGCAGAAGTATTTATTCAGATTGAAAAAATCTTTTAGCGGGGGTGGGAAAATGTGTTTAACACCTATCAGTCTGAAAACAAAGCTGCTTGTTAGGCTTCATTACAGCAAGACATGGTTCATGCTGCACTAGATTTGATCTCCAGTCAGTTAATTCGCTATTTGCAAATTTAGTTGCAAAGAGCACAGATTGCAAGTAGCTGAACGTTGACTCCAGTTATGCAGCCTTACTCACAAACGTGTCATATATTTCTATCCCGAAACATGACCAAGGCCAATTTGTGCTGTCACCATAAAGTGCTTTTTTTCCCCTACATTCTTGTTGCCTTGTGTAGTGTTGTTCTCCTGGGCACTGACTCCCATGATAAATCACTCTATGCTGTTTGCTGTGCAGTTATTTTATTGTGGGATGCTAGGCATGTGCATTTTCTAGAGCCTCTTCAGTATGTTACTTATTATTTAATTTGCAAGTTTGCGTCTTCAGAACTATTTATGACTAGTTTGTGATTTTGGTGCATCCCACAATTACTTTGAGTCCTGTTTAGGTTTTCATGATCTTGGTATGATAATTTAAAATGTTCTCTGACAAAAAACTTCAGAAACATTGCAACTAAATATTGGGTTAATTTAGCTTCTGTTGTTGATTGACTAACTTAAGCATTTAATTTATTAACCTTAATTTTTAATCTGCCCCCGCAGTTAATTTACCCAAATTCACAAAGTTTGGGCAGTAGATACAAGGAAACACATTTAACCTGTTAGATTAAATGGGTAGATACACGTGGAATACGGGTTGGTGGTTTAGTTAAATTGCAACACTGGTTTATGGTAGGTTATTAAATTCTTTATGGCATACTTTTGTTAAAAATTACAATACTTCTGCTTTTATTTCTTTGTTCAGGTATTTATTCCATCTGTTGCTTTACAGACTGGAGTGTTCAGGTTGTCTAGTTTCACTAGTTCTGTAAGTTGTGGTACCTGTTTTAGTCATCTGTTTCTCCAGAATTTCTCTAACCCAGTGTCAGAGGTCATGGAGGAGGCGAGAAGACAGTTCAGAGAAATTTAAACTGAACTTCACAAGCTTGCAGATTTTACACATATCCCTTCCTCAGTCTTGAAACATGCGGAATGTAAAAGTGAAGGAACTTCACTTAGCAGTCAGGTCTGATTTCAAGACTGAATATTTTTCAAAACCAGCATCGCCTCTTCTTGTGCATTTACGTAGCCCATAGGTTATAATCTCCTGTTACGCTGTTACCCAAAGTCACAGTGTTGATCAGAACAATATGAGTGACGAGCTGAAGCAGCATTTGGAGAGAGCTGTATCGGCGGTTCTTCCTTGCAGATGGCTATCTGGGTTTGGTTTGGGTTTTTTGGGGGGAGATAGGGGAGGGAAAAAGAGGTATTTGGAAGCAGGGAATGGATGTAGGGAAACAAATGAGAGGAGCTGCTTGAACTGGCACTGATGCCTCAAAAAAAATTTCTGTGTAATTGCTGCTTGTGAAGAGTCTTGCTTGTAAATCTGTCAGCACCTAGTGAATGTTTTTGTGTTTTTTATAGTACCCAATTTCGAGCCTTCCTCGTTTTCTGTCTTTTTGATATATGTAATTCACTATAAATCT
>WEKW01031126.1:1446-15344 GCA_013389905.1 Sula dactylatra | reverse complement strand
CTTACATGGTATAATGACTAAGTAGCAGAGATGTACATAAATAGCATGTGAGACGACATTGACAATAAAAGATGATATTGTGTAGACATGAGAATTTTCAGAGTTTGAAAAGTAAATTATTTTTGGAGTTTGAGAGCTATGGGCCTAGGGCAAATACAGTATATACGGGTTCTGTCTGAAAGCATTACTTGTTAAAAAAGAACAAGTCAGTGTGAATTACCAGTTTGGCCATAAAAATCCAAAATATCTCTGAAGTAGAAAGGCACTTGACAGCTCAACATATTTTCTTGCTAAAGGGTATTACTGATGGTTGTTTCTTTACTTCCTCTAGGAAAAAATTACTGTTCTGTGGCAATCTTGATAAACTCTGGAGCAGGTTTTGCATGACAATGATCACAGTCAGAATATAAGATGTACTCTTTAAATTGTCATCCTGGACATATGATTGTTGGCCTCTGTATGAGGCTGCAGTTAAATCAGTGCTGACTCCTAAAACTATAATAAAATCTAACAGCAATGACATCCAGGCCATTATTTGACTTAATTTTCTCCTGGACCAAGGAAGTAATCAAAATGACTTGCTAATAAATGTAAAAGAAATGAAAGTTCTTTGTCTTCTCTAAGGGATTTTCTTTTCCTACATGAAGTTTTATAAACTGAGTCCTGAAACCTTGTTTTCAGAGTGCATGATTTTTATTTTTTCTTTTTCACTTGCATTATGCCACAAGAAACATCTTGAACTCATAGCTAGCATTAGGAAGAGAAGACTGCTTGGCTTAAGTACCAAGTTATCTCTTGCTGTTGTTCTTAATGCATCATATGCTGTTTCCATGAAAGTCCACAATACATCTAAAAGCAAGTAATCAAACAGAACTGTTTTGCAGCTGATATTATTTATATGTGTAGCGTATATAACACAGTAGAACAAAGGTTTTGAAATGTTTCTTTCGCTGTCTGAGAGAAAGAAACTACTAAAAATTGTGAAACAAAACTTCTATAGAGAGAAGTAACTTGAGGGCGATAGAGGTCTCAAGCCTTGAGGGTATTCTCTGGAGACAGCAGCTCCTAGCCAGACCCCAAACACTTCAGTTACATTGCAGCAATATCCTGGCTAACCTTTGAATATTTTACCTATAAGGACAAGGACAAAAAATGCGATCTGCAAAGCTGTGAGTAGGAGAGAAGTTTCTGTTAAGGGGACAACTTTTAGGATAGTTCATGTAAAGGCTGAACCCCCAGCTCTAAAAACCATTGTTTTGCCTAAGGATTTTGACTGAAATGCAAGTAATCTAGAATAATCTTTTGTTTTTTTATTTGCTCTTCTGCTTTGTAGGTAGGAGCCTGACCACGTATTTTCATTTAAGCCTGATTTCTTTTCAGGCTGAATAATAGGTGTAACTAATTTCTGCCAAATGTTTGAATCTAGAGATTATCTGCTGACAAGTTTCAGGGGTTAACACTGAGGTTGGCATTGCCACATGTTGGGTTTTAGGATGTTGCACACAAAACACAGTGGGCAAAATGGTACTTTAGTGGAGCGAAAAAATTCTTGTTTGTCTAATTTGGCAGGCTAATAAAAGTTATTGTTAATCCAGTTACAATAATACTACCATTCATAGTCAACAATAATACAGAGAAGCCTCTGTTAACATAGTTAAAATTGTTACATGGAAAAACTTTCCTATTATCTACCCTTTTTTTCTGGTATAATGCTCATCCTTCTGGTCTCTGTCTGGGTCTTAAGCTTGACAACATCAGTCCTCCCCAGGTGCAGAGGTTGGATGGGGATGTCAGAGAGCTGTCACTGCCCCAACTTCTTTGCTTGGAGGGCTAATAAAGTGTTCGTTCCTCAACAGTTTTGGGGTCTGGCTGGATTTATTTTTATGCATTATCCTAACACAGTCTGCCTAAGTGAACTTTCTCTTTACTGGTTCTCAATCATTCAGTTTTCTATTCTCTGCTTTATCCAAACTGGTTTAACAAGATTGTATTCCTGTAGTGACCGTTGTGATTTTTGTTTACAGTTTTGGATGTCTGGCACTATCCTGTGTTTACACTCTTGCAAACCATTTTTTATCCTAGTACCATAGATAATTCAGCCTGTGCAGATGTTTACTCATATCTCTAAAAACTCAAAATATCCTAAACCAAACCTGATTGCTAAACAATTGCTATCATAAATAAAAGAAGCTAAAATCAACTTATGCTAAGACAAATGTCAATCAAATCCTTAGGCCCTGTCTTGTAAGGCCACTAGAAAGCCTTTTAATAGTAACGGGAAGAAACCATATTTACCGGGCTACAGAAGTGTTCCCTTCAGTAGAAACAATATTCCTACTACTGGAAGTATTTAGCTATGAAATACATGTAGCATGTTTTGGGTTTTGTCATTCACAGAACTCCTGTTTTATGACTCAAGTCAAATTAATGGACAAAAGTTACTTTTCAAGAGGGGCTCTTCTTGACAACTTTGTCTATTTTTCTAAGTGCTAAGTAACCAAAAAACCAGTGTAGAGCTCAATTCCACCTTACTGTAGAAACCTGTAAATCTCAAATGATGAAGAGTATAAATATTAAGACTATGACAATGCATGACTCGGGAAATACATATATATGTGACTTACAGAGGAGAACAAGAGCTGAACTGGCTGTTTCAAAAGTTTATAAACTGTCAAGAAAACAAGTTTGGAAAAGACAAAAGTGCTAAGTAATCATTCTATCCCATACACTTAAAACAGTCAGTTGGAGACATAAGTATATATATATATATGTTTCCCATTACTGTCTGCTGTATGAAGTATGGTACGTCTCCTGGAAACTTGTAACAAGCAGTACAATTTTTGGTTGTATATAAAAAAATGGAAGGATGTAACAGCACCAGTGTCATTACCAATTTCACAACACTTTGCAGATTTTGATTAAAATCTGCCATAGCTTCAGAACTTGACTGTGCTTTCAGAGATTGGACTAAGAGATACGTATACCCACGAAAACTTTAAAATGAAAGTAAAAATATATCTGTCAAAAATAATCAGATATTTGACATATGTCAAAAATTCAATTACGCCTGAACTGAAGCAATTACAGTTTCCTTTCAGCCATGGACTCAAGACATTTTTGTGTGTGCTTGGGTCTAGCAAAAGATTAAGAAAAGAGGAAGCTGTCATAGTCTTAATTTACTTGCTAGTACTTTATCTTAGAGTAACACGAACTTTCTTTATGAGAGAAAGGATAAAGTTTGGTGTGTTTTTTGTGGCTGGGCACTCAAAAGAAAATCACATTTGCTTATAAAGCATATGACACTTCTTGTGTGGCTCTTCCATTTTCAAAATACTGTTTTTGAACATTTTCAAAATATTTGTGTGGTTATTTTCTAGTTTTTGTTAAGATTTTAAGCAGGTTATTAAGTGCTGGTAGCCTGTTTTGTTATATACAGAACTCAATTAATTCACTGTATTAGAGGGGGAGAGAGGTTGAGTAGGCCATATTTTCCCATTACCACAGCAGAGCAGAACATGTAAGATCACATTTCTAAAAAATATGACTATCTATCCCTCTACTCACCTCAGCAATCCCTCCCCATTCACACTATTTTCCTGGTCTTTCTTCTATATCGTTATTTATCAATGAATCTCTCTTAAGAATATCAGAATTATATTTCAATATGTGCAGTATAAAATGAAAATGTTGTTAAGGAAGGGCCAATTGACCTATTGTAACTGAGTTTTTACTTGCCTATTTTTTAATGTGTCACAAATAGAATCATTCAGATAAAAGGTGTATTGATAATATCTTTTACAGTGCTGATGTAGAAGAGATTATGCATATTTTTTTTTCCTTTGACTATGCCTCCTGCTTTTCTGTGACTTTGGATCTAGGGCATTACTGTGCTGCAGACCTTTAGATTTTGGATGCCTGGATGATCTCAGAAAATTTTATCAACATAAAGTTGTCATCAGGGAAATAAGGATGATAAACAACTTTCAAATGTATAAAATGGTCAAAGGAAGACAGGATAGATCTACTGTCTGTCAGATTATCGGAGGGAAAAAAAGAGATTTGAAGGAAAAACCAAGAGAAACTGACAGTCCACCATAAAGTTTTAGAAAAAGTGTTGGACCATAGGATAATTAGAAAACTTTTACCACTCTCATTCCTGATTATTATTCTTCACTCCTCACTCTTATCTATTTGGCATTCCCTCTCCCAAATGACTTCCATATAATGCAGTCTGGCCTCCTCCACTCATTCTGCTCTCTGCCATAGCATCATTTTGCAAGTTACTCCCTATGCCCATTACCCTTTTCCTGGTCCCTCAAGGGTTTTGTTTGTTTTTCCAGTCCTATTGCTCACTATTCCCTGTCTTTAAATGATTTTCCTTCTCTGATGTGTATCTTATGAGTTGCTCTGTACTGGTGTTCAACCTTGCTTTCTTACTGTTCTCATCTCCTACTATTCAGCTGTGTCTTTCCTAATGTGCTGGCTGACTGGATTTCTGTAAAATGAACCCGAAGTCCATCTTTGCAGCACCTCGGAAGGGAAATTGCAAAGATATCCCATGCTGCCAAGACAAATGCATAAGAAAAACAGTAGAGATAGAAAATATAATTGAATGTGGCATGTATATGAATGTCAGGCAACTTTTTTTATGTTTTTTTTAGATTTAACAGGTCTGTAACACCTACCCAAAGTCAAAGTTGCAGGTACCAGAGTTTCAGAGATAAAAGGGATGTTCTGTGATAAATCAGTTTCAGAGGTTATGTAATTTCTGTATTACTGCAGAACATTCTTACACAAAATTTGATAATCAGATGTTATATGGAAGTGATAGAGATATTTTGAAATATATTAAGTGATGATCTTATATTGGGGATTAAAAAAATTATGGTCCATTTATCCTCAATAATAGAGTGTGAACTTCATGATCTCTGTTACATGTATTTTTTAAAGTTTTCTCAGAGTTAAAGATCTTAAGTGTGATTTTTTTTTTGTTTTGGTTATCACCAAAGAAGTGAATTACTGTACTTAAAAAAAATTTTTCCCTCAGTGTGCTTAGCCCTTGTAAGCTTAGTTGTTACTGCACTTCAACAATAAATAAATGCAATAGGAATTTCTGTCAAAATAACGGGTTTAGTTTTGCCTGCAACTGTACTATAGGCTATTAGTTAGAGAAGGATAATTTTCTAAATGAAAAGGAAAGTTTATGCTTGGCCTTTTAGACATGCGTTGTTTAAAAACAAAATAAATTGCAATAAATAAAAAAAATTATTTAATTACTGAGCCCTGTTATCAATCCATTTATTTTAATCTAAATAGCAATTGTTTAACTTATATCCACTATTTTGTACCAGAAAGAAATTCTTCTAAATTAAATCTCTTAATGAAATAAGCCAGAAAGACTCTGCCAGAATTATACAAAATTAACATAGGAGTCATAAAATGGCAAACAAGTCTTATAAACATGTTGTATCTAATGCATTTTATTGTGTGCTTATGATAGTGATGATGTGAAGCCTTTCAGTTAAAGACTCAAACATTCATTCCTTTATTTGTGCCATTTATTTCTTAGAGCAACTTCTCAAGTCTTAACCAGTCATTTGGGAAATTGTTTATTAGCATCTGAACTGCATATTCATGACCTGACTTTTTCAACTAAGGAACTCAACAGCTCAGGGGGGATCTTATTAATGTATATAAATACCTGAATGGAGTGTGCAAAAAGGACAGAGCCAGGCTCTTTTCAGTGATGCCCAGTGATAGGAAACACAGGAACTTCCATCTGAGCATAAGGGAATACTTTTTTTACTGTGAGGGTGTCTGAGCACTGGAACAGGTTGCCCAGAGAAGTTGTGGGGTCTCCACCCTTGGAGATAATCAAAAGCCTTCTTGGACACAGTTCTTGGCAACCAGTTCTAGGTGACCCTGCTTGAGCAGGAGGGTTGGACCACATGTCTGCCAGAGATCCCTTCCAACTTCAACCATTCTGTGATTTTGTGAAGTTTTCAGAGGCATGGGAAAGGACATCTCTAACTTTTGGTGGAAGAATCCATAATTCAGGAAGCAGAGAGTCTCCTAGAAATACAATCATTGTGGGCCATTTGTGAAAGGAATTTCTCTTGCATCCCACCTAACTAAATAAAGTGTACTGAGGGAAGGAAAATGGTGATGTAAACATTAAAAAGCACGATAAGATTAATTTAACCTTTAGCATTTTGCATCCCTGTGGTATTAGCTCTTTTACTTATTTTATATAAGTTGAACTAACGTGAAGTGTATTACATTCCATTTTCTTTGTCCCAGAGAGGATGAAAATAGGAGTTTTAGCATAACATATGTGCCCTGAGAAACCATAACTCAGATCAAGTTATACTTCATTTCTGGATTTTGCTTTTCATGTCTGAAAGGACGTGAAAGACTGAACGACCAATTATCTTCCTAGTTAATTTCAGATATAGAAAAAAACATTCAGAACTTCACTAATATATGGTTCAAGACACATGACTAACTGACATTTTAGTAATGCATGTGCCCTTCAAATATTCGTCTTGAGATGTAAGTCGTTCATCTTGGAATACTTTATTGTATAAATACCATAGAACCATAGAACACCTCAAGTTGGAAGGGACCTCGAAAGAACATCTGGTCCAAACTTCCATGGAAAAGGGAGCCTAGATGTGTTTATCTAGCACTCTGTCCAGTCGTATCATGAAAACCTCCAATGATAGGAACTCCACCATGTCCCTGGGAAGATTGTTCCTGTCATTGTTCTCACCGTAAAAAAAAGTCTTTCTTAGGTCAAAATGAAGCCTCTCCCAATGCAACTTGTACCCATTGCCTCTTGTCCTCTCTGTGTGGCTCCTTGTGAAGAGAGAGCCTTTAAATGTGCCCTTTAAGTACTAGAAAACTCTGATAAGGTCCCCCCTGAGCTTTCTCTTCTCCAGGGTGAAAAGATCTAACTCCTTCAGTCTTTCCTCATAGGACAGGTTCTCCAGCCCTTTGATCATCTTCATGACCCTCCTTTGGACTCTATCTAGTCTGTCCACATCTTTTCTGGACAGAGTACTCCAGGTGCAACCTGACAAGTGCTGAGTAGAGTGGGATGATGACATCTCTGTCTCTGCTAGTAGCGCCCCTGCAGATGCAGCCCAGGGCCCAATTTGCCTTCGTTGGTGCAGCGGTGCACTGCTGAGCCGTGTTCAGCTTGTTGTCCACCAGGACCCCCAGCTCCCTTTCAGCAAGGCTGTTCCCCAGCCACATCAGATCCTAGCTTGTACTGTGCTCTTTGGTTGTTGTCACAGCTGCAGGGCCTTGCACTTGTCTTTGTTGAACTTCATGCAGTTCTTGCTGGCCCACTTTCCCAGCCTGTCCAGGTCTCTCTGTAAGCTGGCTCTCCCTTCTGTCCACCTCATCAGTTTAGTGTTACCAGCAAACTTGGTGAGAACCTCTGCCTTGTCAGCATTACATGCAGCTACCTTCCCTGCCCTGTTTAGCAATGGGACTGTCTTCCCTGCTTCTGCTTACTTTTCACATATCTGAAGAACCTTTTCTTGTTGTTCTTGATATTTTTGGCCAATTTCAGTTCTAGCTGAGCCTTGGCCTTCCTGACTGCATTTCTGCATGCCCTACCAAGGTTCTTGTACTCCTTGATGGGTATTTGGCTGCCTTTCCATAGCTGGTATGCTGCTGCTTTGCTTTTAAGCGCACTCAAAAGCTAGTTGTTAAGCCAGGATGATCTCTTGTTCTGCCTCCTTCCTATCCCTTTGTAGGAGGTGCACTGTTCTTCATATCACCTGCAATTCACTGAGTTAACTGTCTGCATCTGGTGTAGCAAACAAGAATGTATTTTACATACATTTTTAAAAGCAGAAACAAGACAAAGCATAGTAAACTGTCATGATCACAATATTGCAGAATCACAGAACAATTTAGGTGGTAAGGAACCTCTTGAGATCATCTTGTCCATCCAACCCCTCCCCTGCTCAAACAGGGTCATCTAAACCAGGTTGTCCAGGACCACATCCAGTCAAATTTCTAATATGTCCACAGATGGAGGCTGTTGACTGTTGTGTGATGCCCGTCAATCCAGAAAATTTTATTCATATTTACTCATTGAGACTGACTAATTATAATACTGATGTAGCAAAACTAACGCAGACTGCTGCATTCTCACAGTTTGTTAATTAGAACCCATAACAAGGGATTGTGATCATGTTTTACTGAAAGGGAATCAAAAGTCCCAGCAGCCTCATTGGAAGCACTAGGAAAAAGAAAAAAAGGGTGCAAACAAAAATGAACCCTCCCTTAATAATAGCTGAGCCAGAAATGCTGTCTGTTATTTATTAAACTCTCGGGATTTAGCACTGAACCACTTTGGAAGAGCTGCTATAAAAAATCTTAGTCCTCACATGTGAGCCAGGCTTTTATCTCTTCTAGCAGGTGAAAATAAATGACTACCTAGGCCTGACTTTTATTATGTATTTCAGATACTTACTGGAGTGCTGGCAACATCTCACTCTTTACTGCCTGATATCAGCCCTCCTTTTCTGGATGTGTTCCTTGAGAAAGAATTAGCAATCCTTCCCCAGCAGCAGCTGCTGTCTCTGAATATTTTTTGCAGATTGCCCTTTCCAGATTCTGACGATAATGGTAGAAAACAGACCTGATTATACTGAGTTGACATTTATATGGCCAGTGCTAATTTTAGCAGGGCCGTCTGTGGTTTTAATGGAAATTATTCAATACTAATAATTTTAATGGAGAAACTATCAAGAAAAAAAAAATCCAAAAGTGCCCACTCTTAAATGAGTCATTAAACTTCAACAAGACATAGTGAGCTCTGCCTCATCTCTCTTTTTCAATTAGAGGAATCCAGACTGAGTGCCGTTCTTCTGGGTACGATCAATGGGAAGCACTCTGAGATGCTACAGACTAAACAGCAATGCATCAACGAGATAGTCCTTTCAACACCTAGAAAATCTGCCATCAAAGTACCTTACTAATATGAAAAATACATGGCTTTAAGATAAGGTTAGATGAGAGGATGATGATTCTTTTCAAAGACATTGCAGGATATTTTGCTCATTGCCATTACAATTTTGTCAGTGTGGCACTGCCTGGGATGCTTGCTCTTAAACATTCTGCTAAGTTACTGTAGAGGCAATACATGCATTTTTACCCATCTGTATACCTTCCAAATAAAATCCCAGCTATGGGGATGCACTGCTTCATTACTTTAATTAATTTTAGATCTCACAGTGCTGTGGTTTCTAGGGCTGACAAAGAAATTACACAAAACTCAGCCACAGTGCAGTGCCCTGTAGAAGTGAAGCAGGGAGTTTGAAATATACTGATTTTGATTTAATTATCTAATTCAGTTCTGAGTTCTAGGCTCAAATGTCAAAGGATGCGGTGCCCAAGGAATCTTTTACAGAATCAGTGCTCTCCACTGGCCTTTGGAGGCAAAGCAAGGCTTAAAAATGGGTTACTTAAAAAAGGAATGAGGGAGGACACAGATCTCCACATGCTTCTCTATAAGACAGTTGCCTCTAATTGGAGCCCTTGGTTTGAATCAGATGGCTTCAGCCTTTTAAAGTTCAGCTGAGCTTACTCCGCTATCAGTGTTTCCCAATGGCCCATAGGACAGTGAAATAGAAGTAGGGTATTATAAAAATCTGGCCCAAAGCTTTTTACCAAATGTGATGCAGCTTTATTCTGAAAAGAGCCTCTCTATGGATTTCTTATGAAGAATTTGTGGATACTCATTGCAGTATAAATACTTAGAAGACAATAAGGGATCAGTCATTGAGTTCAGTTCTTGGTGTTGCTAGGAGAGTACTTGAGGTCCACAGGCAAATAGGAGCAACTTCGCTGGTAATGCTGATTTGTATTAAAATTGTCCATATAGATATTATTGTCTGTTGTGCCAGCAGTTGCCGGCCCACATTCTATAAATGGGAAGGAGAAAAAAAAAGCGTGAAGCAATGTGTGGTTTTTGCAATTAGGCCTATTTCATCTATCTTATTAACTAGGCAAAATCATAAGGAAATAAATCTGTACTAGCAGTTAATGATCAGTTGGTTAGTTGACAGCTGCAGGCAAGCCCAGTAACATAAAAATTACTGTCATTTTGAACAGCTTCTGCTAAGAAGATTTTTTTATTAAAATTGTGAACACATTCTGTTTCAACAGTGATATTATAAAATTTGTCTTTTCATGATCCTTAATAACCAGTTTTCTGCCAGAATGACCCAGAACGCTATCATATGGGTTTTGTGTTAAAATTTATTTTAAAAATCAAGGCAATATGTACTGTAACAGGCATAACTGAACTACAGTTCAAACAGTATATGCAATGCATATATGGTGTAAATAGGTTTTAGTTCACACTCTGTTCTATTTGACATATGCTAAAAGAGTTGAAAGTGAAATTAGTAAAATGCTATTCTAAATCATAACTTAAAAGATTTGTTTGATTGTTTGTTTTCTCTTTGGGTTTTTGTTGTTGTTGTTGTTTTTTTAAAGTTGCAAATCATCCAGAGTATATTATTCTGGTAAAACACTAGATACCAAAAATTAGCTTGAACAGCTACTTGGATATTTTGCAATCAGTAAGATGCTGATGTAGCAGCAATTTGTCATTTGCAGTATATCACTGTAGGGGGCACGGAGAGGGAATACATACTTGGTATTCCCAGCAGAATACATGAGGACCACAGATAAACAGGAGCAACTTGATCAGTCATGCTGATTTGTACTAAAATTGCCCATGTACATGTTATTCTGCTGTGTCAGTAGGTGTACTGATGAAAGAGCTGGGATGATGTTTTCCTACACATATGAGAAAAGGCAGGGGGAGTGTTTTTAAAGAACACAAAGTGGTTTGTGGGGAGCTGAAGCTGCCCTTGCACTTTTGAAGGAAGGGAGGAGGTCCTCTGTCCCTCAGCCTTTCAGCAACTTGAGGAGCAGCCAGCCACAAGGACCTGGAAGGACAACATTCAGGGTCAGGTTGGACGGGGCTCTGAGCAACCTGATCTAGCTGAAGATGTCCCTGCTCATTGCAGAGGGGTTTGGACTAGATGGCCTTTAAAGGTCCCTTCCAACCCAAACCATTCTATGGCTCTCTGATTCTATGACAAGAGAGAGAAAATAATGAACAAGGAAATAGCTACAAACCACAGATAGACTTGCCCAGTGTTGCAATAGAATAGATGTGTGCACGTGTGTCTGTCTATAACATATATATGTGTGTATATATATGTATATAACAATTTCTCTCTATGTATATGCACAGAACATGTAGTGTGTATGCAGTTATATATATATAAATATATAAATATACTGTTAAGGAATTAGAGATCTCTGTGATGTGAATGTTTAGAGAACTGACAAATTAGGCCAATTTTAAACTTTAAAACAAAACCTTACATCTATTAACAATAACTTCATGCCAATGAGTAATTCTTACACACTGTTAATCACTGTTACTACATGTATAAAAGTTATTCCTTAACAATCGTATCCTAAATTACCAATAAATGTACAATGCCTTGAAGTTGATGCCATATAGTTAGCAGTGATGGTTTGGGTCCTTGATATTTCTTCATCGTGGAGTGAAAGTGATCAGACTTTAGAGAGAACAACTCTGAGGAGAGAATTTGGAACTGAAGTGGTCTTGTCAACTTTCTTCTCTATCTTTCCTTGGTCATTGCCAGGGCTTTATGCTTCTTGCCCACTCCACCTCCAAAGGGCAATCTCAACAGATCCCTGTGCTTGGTTTTGCTTTTGCTAATTATCCCTCTTGTGTATTCAGCAGGATTTTCTGCCTATTTGCAATACCTTCTGCTTACCTTGTGCCTCATCTTGCAACTTCTGTTACCTGGATACCTCAAGCATGCACCTTCATATGTCTTTGCCCCATTGGTGGTCCCATTGCTCACAAATTTAATTAAAATGCCTGTACATTGTGTTTGGATGTGCCATAATGGTGTTACAAAATGCTTACATACTGTTGTTGATGACACTATTTTGGTATGCATGTATTTGGATTCAAGGCAATCTAATTGCAAATATATCCTGAAGAATACACTTCTAATTTAAAGATATTACAAGCCTCTGCTTTAACTACACCACAGTAGGCCCAAAGTAGTCAAATCATCGTAGAGAGCTGCATTTTCTCTCACAGAGGGAGAATAGTGCATCAGTGCTGTAGCTGACTTCTGTTCCAGAGGGATGGCTCCTAGTTCAGATGTTTTCATAAGCATGGCAACAACCTGTCTGGTCAGCTTAGTTATTTTGGATACTGGATTAAAATTTAGTTGCTAATTATTAAAGGTTTTCAAAAAACCCTTTGATGACATTATTGCCAACAATATGTGTTGTATATTAGAAGATATATATTGTATATCTTTTAAATCTTGGGTAAGTACTTGATAGATAATGCATCAAATAGGAAGATTAAGATCTAAAGAAAAATCTTAAATCTTTATTAAAAGAAAAAAAAAGAAGCAACATAGTTTATTTTTTAATCTAGATATTAGCATTTTTAATGGATTTTTAGTGAGGATATTTTGAAACTATTTCAAGATACAAGACTTTTCAAGTAATTATTTCAAAGACAAATTGCTCATGCTATGATGGACTTCTACAAATACACAAAAATTAAGCAATTATGAGTGCAAAGCAGTTCATTAATTTCCATAACAACTACATGATAAACGTCTTACATACAGAAATCCAGATATATTTAGGTAAGAATTCCCTACTATCTGTAGAATCCATAACAATGTGAGGTGGTGGTCTATATTTGAGGTCTTGAGGCACTGTTACTGAAAGAGGCAGAAATTCTGCAGGCAGAGTGATTTGTCTTTAAAGAATCCCAAACTTCATAATTTAAGATTGACTTTCCAATCTTAATTTGGTTAGTTTATTTTAATTTACGAGTGTTTCTAGCTAAAAGCTTTACAGCTACAGAACCGCATTGGCTCCAGTGTGGTTATATACTGTAGGAAGTACCTACATAACACAGTACAAGATAATTCTTCATAAAGGTAATTAGTCTGGACAGGGCAATTTATTAATTTAAATATGCTCTTAATCTACCCAAGCTGCTTTGCATATCTTTATTTAAGCTTGTTTGTGCTGAAGGAATAAATGATAGCAACAACAGATTGTGAGGTAGCAATAAAAGTTGCAATGTCCAGTAGACTATAATTAAATGCTAGCAGAGGATTGGTACAGATGAGGAGTCCTGCCTTTTGTTCTGTGTTTTGGAGAGCTGTCTTTCAAACCCTTTCTCCCATCCTGCTGTGACTTACTTGACGTTTTTTCTTCTGGCCATTCCTGTCTGTCATTGTTTTACTTTGTCTCTCTACATGTCCATTTTAATTTCTAAACTTCATGCATCCACCTCTTTTTTATATGTTGTCCTTCCCAAGACTGCATTACAGTTTTCTTATCACCCACTCTGCTACAGCTCTCAGCATTGAGGTCTTTACCCTTAAGCCACCTAGGCTGTGGGAAGGTGAACATTTGGAGCACAAGATAAAGTTTCCCTGCTGACATTTTTTGAGCACACAGCAGCCTATGGTTATCAGCAGAAGCAATCACAGGGAGAGTGCTGTTCNTGTAGCAGGCATGAAAAATAACCACAAAGACAGATTTGAAGCTTAATGTAGATGTAGTTACTCATGACTAAGAGGTTTTTCTGTAGATAGGATTAAACCTGAAACCCTAACCCCAAGATGTCAGTTCCACCAAATTTTAAGAATTCTTTTCAAAGCAAGGAACTTGAAAATGAAGAGACTGTGTGATTTTCTTGTTCTACTTTCTGTAATTTTTCTATAAATTTATTTCTGAAATAGCTGGAACACACCCTGAGATAGATGTTGTGACACCTGGCA
>WEKW01031114.1:131840-166477 GCA_013389905.1 Sula dactylatra | reverse complement strand
TGAACCTAGGTTTTTATCTAGCCACAATAAGACATACTTTTCTATTTTTTGTGCCCTTGTTCTGGCTAGGAGAAGGAATTGAAAGATATTGTTCCACACTTTATTTATAGATAAAGGCTTTCACAATCTTAATCTTTGAATAGCAACGGATATTTCTCAAGCCATGCAGATGAATTTAGTAATGATCTAATGCACTGGCCTTGGGATTTAGTCCTCAGATTTTAATCTAACAAGATTATAATTAAAGACCTGTAGTTTTAATAGCAGTTGTGATAGACCTTTCTTATTTTACTTCTCTGTAAATGTTTTCTGAACTTTCACTGTTCCTCTTATAAAGAGTGTGGGCTACATAATGGCACTATTGATGATGGGCCTAAAAGAGCCATCAATTGGATTCAAATGGCTGTTGTGTTTATTCCAATCCCAAATAAAAAATTGAAATTCAGAACACCTGTAGAGCAGAAGTTTTGTTTCAACAATGTTGAATCATGTTACTTCATCCTATACTTTTATTAAGCATTATCATTCTTTGGTGTTCATTACATTTCAAATGAGTCATGTTTACCATTACTAAAATAAACTACTTTCAGGCACGTCAAAATTAAATGCGAAAGTTGAAATGATTTGGTATTTCTTAATCAAAAGCTTTGTCCAAGTACTTGTTCTCTTAAANATACCTGTTTTTCTAAAGACTGTTAGAATTTCTTTGGTTATCCTGCTAAGCAAACCAAAGGCTAGAGCTAATGAAAGCAACACAATACAATTTTAGTTAAGCTAAGACAAGTTAAAAAAAAATCCTCTTGGGAGCAATGCATAACTAGCTTTGGATCCTTCACAATAAAACAAAGCATTGCTAAAAATCCCATACGATTAGGCAGAATATACAGAAGCAGGATTATTTGTCTGAGGTCCACTGGTACCACATAAGCAGTGATGTTTCTGGAAGGCTCACAGTGAATATTCACTGCATTTAAAGCATGTACAAGGTCTGGTACCTTGTACGTGAAGTGAGATGCAGCAACTTGTATGGATGGCTGTTGTGATACACCTTAGGAACTTTTAATACCTGGCAGCTGATAGGGCTTCCTTCCATACCACTGAAATTTGGTAGGGTTGAAAATATATTTTGGTGAGAAAAAAAATAACCTGAAGAATAACTTATTGCCACTGTTGCCGTGGTTTCATGAGAGAGAATAGAGGATAGGTGTGGACAAGAGATGTACCAGGGGCCATTGTAAAGATGTAATTCTGGATTTGAAGTCAGTTGTCAGCACAGCCAAATATTTCTTGGAGGTGGAGAAGAAAAGGGTGGACTATGTTTGCATGTTTATTCACTCCTGTGCATCTTACCTTCTGTGAGCTCTTAAGTGAATCTGAGCATTTCGGGCTTTCAGGACACAGTGACTACTGAGGAAAAGATGCAGTGCAAAAACATAGTGCATATAACTGAATAGAGGTTTTAGTAAATGGAAAGACCAAATGCAGCTGTGATTCTTCTAAATAGAGTTTACTTTTAGAAGCTAGAGATTACATTGCCCTCGCAGGTGTGGTCTTTAGCAGGAAAATATTTCTAAGAGTGGTAGACTTGTACTAGTGCTTGCTATCTGTGTTCTAAGCATGAGTGTAAATCAAATGCTGGCATTTCTACTTTGTCATTAAAGTTTGCTGTGTTCACAGAGAAATCAGTTGGTGCGGGGGCAAATCTGGATTGGGACATAGATTTTCTGTTGGAAATATACTGTGAAAACAAACATGAAAATGTGCCAGAAAAAGGGGGAACAGCAAAAAAGGAAGGGATTCTGAAACCAGACAACTAAATACTGTGGGGAGATGCCGGGAAATAGAATCTACTGCAAATGAAAAATGTTTAATATGCATGCTTAACTGAGAAAGCTGGATAAGAACAAGATTTCAAGAAGGCTGTCGCATTTTGGGGAGAGTTCTTAGAGGTAGAAATTGCCAAAAAAGTATTTCCACAACACAAGAATACCCAAGTCCTAAATTTCAGCCTCTTTGCTACTTCTGTATGTAAAAAGCTAAAACATTTAATAGCAAAATATATATATACACACACACATAAATGCAGTGATGCAAACATGAAACATTGTGATACCTCTTTAAAAAAATGCTGAAATAATTAAGTGAAGCATTTTGACCTTCTCCAACCTTCTCTAAAAGGTTAACTTAGAAGTGACTGACTTCTCATTTCTCTAGCTCCAGGATTCTCTTCAGGATTAAAATTCCTTGGATGGAAAGTAAAGGCATTGACATAGCACACATACTGGTAGTGATGCACCTTTGTTCTTGTTGGAGCAGTGGAAGATGCAGAGAAAAGGGTTGCAAAGGCTGCCTTTGTAACTGTCCCAAAGCAGAGAGAGGTAGGAATCCATCCTAGAGTTGAATTCTCAATTCTCTAAATTGCCTCCTGGCTAGGCTAAGTAAAGCAATCTAATTGTACTGAAATGAGTTTTTGTGAATGCTCTCACTGTGCCAGAATTTTTCAGATAATGTGACTTGTTCTGCAATTGCAATTGATCTTTACAGTCAGCGCAACACATCAGGAAAGCGTATACCACGGTGTCAAAGCTAGTGAGCAAACGCTGTAGAGTTTATCTGCGCGTGTCCTGTGGCATTTTGCTTGCTATTTCCAGGTGACAAACACTGTAGCTGGAGCCACTGCTCGTGGCTGGCTACTAGACAGCTTAAATCCCAAACACTGGCTGGCGTTCTCAGCTACTTGCCTGGGCCATGTTTACAGCTAGGAGAAAAAGAAAAGAAAGAAAAAGAAATGCATGGAAACAAATTCTCCTGTCTTGGGTAAGCACCCAGAAGTTTGGGACAATGCTAATGAAAGTGATCTGCCTTACCCCATTGATCTGCATGTCAGTCCTCAGATTTCATTTTCTACTTTTGTGTCCAGAAAAAGCTAATGTTGTAAGTCAATTTTTACAACCTATAAATTAGCAGTGATGAGTGAGCAGCCATAAAGGAACTTTTGTACCCAAAAGGCACGTGACCTGTTAGATTCTTCAACAGCACAATTGAGCTTGGCTGAAGTCACAGAAGCACTACACAGGAAAAGCATCTATTCTCCTGTCTCAGGAGGTAGATACAAACTTACTGTCTGCTGCAGTGTCCTCCCTTCTAGTTGCCTTGATGTAGCAGGGTGTCCCTTGTCACAGCTTACCTCAGATCTTAACTGTTCAACTCTCTGCTCTTTCCTGCTTTCTTTCTCCTGGTAGCTTGGCTCACTGTCAGACTTCTTGGCGATCTGTTTGTGTGCACCCACTCACAGCTGCATGGGATGTCTAAATCCAACCACAACATTTGGCACTTCCACCATTCGAGTGACTGTTAATCATGGGAAGTGTCTGCATGTGTTCTGTCATTTTGGGTCTTACCCCTGATGGTTGCAGCCTGACTTGTGGTTTACAAAAACACTCAAGTCCAATTAGCCATGTGCTAAGTTAACACACTTGTATGTATTTGAAGATCAGATTAAGATCAGTAGATTTCCTTTTTGCTTTTTTTCTAGGCTAAGCTTTGGAGGTATGTTTGCTCTGGGACTTTCCTGTGAGATGCTGCACGTATGCCCCCACCCTTCTGTGCTTGTAGCCTGGATAAACTCAAACTAGGTCTGCATGGCAACTGGTTACTCTGCTGTTAAAGATATATGTGAAATGGCTACATCTCCAGAATTTTGCCTGGCTGCCTTTTGTCACCATTCAGAACCAACTGACTTGAGCTGTTTTCCTTGACCACCATGTGGGAGCATTTCCTAGTTTTGTGCTGGTATTCTCCTAAATTATTCTCTAGACATACGGAGTGCTCTACTTTCCCCTCTGTTATGAGTTTGCCATGTCCTTAGCAGTACTTGAAAACATAAGTACAGTTTAAAGTAAGCTACAGTGGAGTTGAGGCAACTTCAGAACCTGATGTGATTTCACACCACTGAAATAAGCACAGATGTGTCTACTTGGTCCTTTGCCTCAGAAATACCATACTTGCTGAACCTGCACTGGTTGTGTCTGGCCAAGAGTCTACATTGCACAGTAGTGTCTGCTGGTTCTTACAGATTATTCTGCAAAATGTCTGAGAGCTTTGTTGCTTTGAAATTCTCTGTAATGAAATAAGTGTTCTTGCCCTCAGTGCAAATGCTACACAAACAGTGGAGTTTTTGAGCACCCTTGTGCCGTTGTCTCCCTTAGCCACTGACTGTATTCTAAGGCTATAGTGTTAGAAAGACATTACTGATAAAATTAGCAGTTTCATCAGCATTAGATGGTTTTCCTCCATTGTGCCTGAAACAACTCCAGCTTCCTAATAGTCCCCTATGTGTATAAGGAGGAGAGTATTGAAAGGGAATAAATTGTGAGGTGAGATCAAAGAGCAGATTTTATCTGTAGTATGAGTATGGTGTAGGGGGAGATAAGAGGCAAAAGAGGCAAAAACACCTGATAGTACTGCTGTGCTGGAATAATGATCTGCAAAGGTTGTTAATTATTATATTTTTTTAACATCAATGTGATCTCTTGTGTTCCAGAGCAGCGGAGTAACAAAAAAAAGGGAAGAATCCTCTTCAGAGGAACTTAATGGGACTTCACATGGCTGTGCTGCTGATCAAATGACCTTATCTAGTGCAGAAGCACACAGGGCAGCATGGAATGGAAATTTGCTCTTCCCATAGCAAGATGAAAGGGAGGATCGAGGTTTAACTGCGAAATGGGAGTGAAACAGGCTTTAGAGCCTTTCGGCTCCAAAAGAGGTTGGTTCTGTTCTCAGTTTCAGCATCCTAACTCCAAGAACAAATACTAATTTATATTAGGCAGTTGCTGAAAGAATTCAGAGAATGGGAAGAGAAAGTAGGGGCCCTAACCTCTTTAGTGGTCAGCCTGCCTCCCTGGGCTCCACAGCAAATCTGTCAGCGGTCCCAGATTTAAGAGGATATAGGGTAGAAACCAGCAGAGTCTCCCTTCCCTCCCCAGAGCTGCCGGTGGGCAGGTGGTTGACACATTCCTGCAGGCTGTAATTTCAAACACTTTGGATGAAGAATTCCACCTTTGGATGAAGAATTCTGGGTGAGTTTGCAGCTACCCACTCTCTACTCAAGAGGGATGGCACTACCACCTAAAAACTTAAGGTAAACGCAGTGCTGTGGTTGTGTCTGATATGGCTGGATGAGCCCTGTGGAGGATTCACCAGTGCCGATGTAGCTGAAGCAGCAGGACCTTTTGACCCATCCGGGAGACAGATGGTCAGGTCCCTGGGAAAGCAGGGACATGTCAATTCACAAACAGTCTGAAAGGGCACGCCGCTGAAAGCTGTACCTAGAACTTTTACTTGGACTTTTGAAAACAATTTCTTGTTTTAATACAGTAGAAAATATTGTATTATCTCTCTTAAAAAAGTAATGTATTACTTTCTCACATAAACAAATTCCCTTTTAGAACGGGATACTTTACGTGGCTCTGCAGGAACCTATCGGTGCTTCGTTTCTGCATTAAAAGAGTAGTATTCTTAGGTCAGTAATCTGTCAGTCAGCATGCCTGCTTTTAGGATGTGTCCTGAAGGATTTTCAGAAGCAGTGCAATTAGCTAGGAATAAATGGTAACTGAGTTCCGAGGGGGACTGNGGTGCGGGCCGCCCTCCCCCGGCTTCCTGCGGCGCGGCCGGCCGCGCTGTCGGTTTCGCTTTTTCCGGCTCCGGGCAGCGCGTTTCCTCACGGTTTCCCTCTGCTGAGGAAGGTGTGCAGCCCCTGGATACTCCCAAACTGAAGGAGATGAGCCCGCGGCGGTAAGTGGATGCTATTCTTCGCTTCTGAGGAATAAATGCAGATACCAAAGGTACTAAGCCAGAGTACTGCTCGGGAGTTTGGGCCATTTCTTTGACCTTGGATTTCCCTTGACTTGCAAGTTAGCAAAGTTGGCGTCGCTGCCGTTTGCTTAAGGAGTGCGCTTCGGTGCTTGTGCCCGGATGTGGTGTGCCCAGCTGGCAGGAGGTATTTTTATGTTTAAAAAAAAAAAAATAGGCAATATAGGTGAAGTGGGAATGTCCCTCCCTAGGAGATGCTGGAGGCTCCCCTGCTAATTTCTCCAGGTTTTTAAAGTTCTTGCTCGTAACACTAAAACTGTTGCTCACTCTTTTGTCTATTCAATACTGTTCTGTAACACTGTCCCTTAAGTCTGATAATGGGTGTGTGCTTTCTTCACTGGATCCCTAACCAAAGCATAAAACACCTAAAGCTGACTCCAGACTTCCTGCAATGAAGAAAGTGGAAAAAGGTAGGCCTTCAGGCCTCACTGGAAGTCAGCCAAAGAACTCGGTTTGTGTTTGTGCAGTATGTTTCTTGCACCTTTCGAACTTAAAAGATGAGCTGGCAACAGCTGCTGAGGAGCCTGGTGGCTATCTGATCTCCCTAAAAGAAACCCTCAGAAGGAAGCAGACCAGAGGTAAAGTTTTTGTTACGGACAAGCTCTCCCTTTGTTTTTTCTTAGCTCTTCCAGCAGCTGGGGTGCAGAGGAATGAGGCAGAAGTGGTGCTTTATTTTCTCCAGCTGCAGGGATACAGGTGCTGTGTGCGGCAGCAGCTGTAGCAGGTAAAGCTGTCTGCAGGACTGTCAGATTCAGTTTTTGCTCTCCTCTTTCTTGTTTGCCAGTGGCAGGTGAGTGGAGAGCTAGGCTGTGTGAGCTGCAGGAGATGGGTGAGGCCCACATGCAGTTCCCAGCAGGGAATTGTTTTTTCATTAAATAAACCTTTTTCATTAAGGTTTATTTTAAATCGCCTTTTGCAGTCCTTTGTGTATGCCTTTGCAATGCTTCAGGTCGCTCTTTCCCTTGCTTGTATCCCCACTCCCGTTGGATTTTACTGATGTCTCTCCTTAGGTGGCCAGGTTGCTCCCACAGAGGCACACACAGGGTTCCTTTCTAGCCACGATAATGTGGCTTTTTGTCACTGGAGCAGTCCTAATGCGTGCCCTCTGAAAAGGCAGGTCATCTACGGAGCCAAACTCTGCTGGGGTCTAACTTGCTAAACTCCTGTTTGGCTGCAGGTTGCAGTGTCAGTTCCTCAGTGTTTTGTTAGGGTAGTAAAAATGCTTCTCTCTTAAAAGATAAAAAAAAAGAAAAAAATCTGTTCCACAGGCTTTTTTTGTTGCTGTACAAATGTGCTGGTTTAATTTCTTGTTTCATTGTTTGCTATTGAGCAATAATCTAGTGTGCTCAAAGCTAGATCATGTTAATTAAACACAGGTTCCAAGCAAAGGAAGATGTGAGCTGCAGAACTAAGAAAGCTCATATTCCCAGAAGTTAGTCTCTTGAGAAGCTCTTTTAGATTTCTGGTAAGTCTGTTACGGTTAAATTCCCTTCTATAGCGTCTTCTGTAGTGGTGCACCTTTAGTCTTCTCTGTCTGGGAGCCCATCATGCTGAGACTTAATTCATTGGTAAATTGAGGTTGGCAGATAGGTTTCAAACTTGTTGGCAGAAGGCCATACAGATATGTGTATATGGAGATTGTAGAGACACTCAAAGCTTCAGGGGTGAAAGTATAAGCTTTGTATTTAAAAAAAAAAAAAAAAAAAATCGAAGCAGAGGAGCCTAAGCTTACTGTTCTCTGCTAAAGCACGGAAAAATATTTTCGCAAGCACTCCCAAAGTATTTGTTCTCCCTCTACTAACAATTAGTTCAGTAGATAATGATATGGAAGGTACACTGGATTCTCTTCTGATTAGCAGAAATGCTATTTAATTAGACAAGGTCTCTGACTCAGCAGGCTAGTCAAACCCTTCAGAGCTCTTACAGCTCTATTCTGGTCAGAATTTGTGTGGAATTAATTTTCTTCCTTATCCAGTAAAGTTGTAATACAAGATCACCAGGTGAATTTAAATATATGGTTACTAAATCAAAACTGAATAAAATATGAAAAGGTCTGAGATCCATCAGAAATGTAATGCCTAAACAGGCAGAGCCTTTGAAGATTACAGCACCAGTGGACAAAGGTTGATATCCTAATGGAAATGCTCAAAACGTATGGGGTGGGGTATATCAATTCTTAAATGTGTACGTTTTCCTGGAAGTATTTGGATAAACATATTGAATCTGTGGACAGTGTTTTATCTACACCTTGGCTCCTGTCTGTTTCTTTCTCTGATTAGGTTGGTACTGATTTATTTTGTCTGCTCTTACTTTCTCATACACCTTTTTAGAGCCTGTTATTCCATCTTTCGCTCTGAGATGGAAAGACAGAATTTTGTGTGGCTGGCTTGTAAAACAAAAACTGGCAAGAACTGTAAAATAAAGAAGTTATATATTAGGCATTCTTACTGCATATAACTATAAATTTTTTAAGTGTAGTTAAGCTCAGAGCATAGTGATCAACATTGAGGGGCCTGTGTATAAATATTTAATCAGTGTGGTTAAGCTCAGAGCTCAGTGATTAATACTGAGGGGCCTGTGTATAATTTGTCATACTTATTGTATTTTATGCATGCTAAAGCAATGCAAAATTAATCAGAAAAGGGAAAATGGTTGGAAATTTGCATTGACAATAGATAAAGTATTGGTAGCTTTTTGTACATGATTATTTTTATGTAAGACAATACTATTGTTTTTAAAGAAAAAACTTAGATTTAGACATACCTTTTCTACAGAAATGAATGCTACTTTATGGCTGAAAAATATTGAGTGTTTGCTCAGTATAAAACTACACGTTTTTTGAGGCTGGCTTGCTTAGCCTTCAGTTTAAGATATAAGTTGTGTCAAAATGATTGTAATTTTTACTGTGTTCATTTTGCCTTTGCAGATAAAACGATGGGAAGTGCTATTCTTTGGAGCAGCTTATCTGTCAGACTTGTTTCTGTCTGCTTGCTGTGTGCATCAGTTGGAAAGCAATGTCAGATCCGAAATGAAATGGCTGACTGCAGTCACCTAAAGCTGACTGAAATTCCTTCTGATCTCCCAAACAATATAACGGGTTTGGACATTTCTCATAATCAGCTAAGACAGCTAGGTCCTGCAAATCTGACCAAGTACAGCCAGCTGGTTTATTTGAACGCAGGCTACAACAGCATCTCTAAACTGCAACCAGAATTGTGCCAAAATGTGCCCCTGTTGCAGATTCTGAAGTTAGAACATAATGAATTGTATAAGCTCACTGACAGACTCTTTGCTTTCTGCACCAACCTGACTGAGCTCAACCTAGGATACAACAGAATAGATATAAAAAATGATCCTTTCAAACCCCTGGAGGTAAGCTTAAGAAATGCACCTTTTGATGTAAATAAAGCATAAATGGGTAATTTGCTGTGTTTTCCAGTGTGTGTACAGAACAGCTGCCTATTTGCATCTGAAAATACCCAGAATATTATTTTTCTTCATTGTTTTTCTAAAGAAAAGGCCTTAGTGGCTTCTTGTGTTAGAGCACCCTGGAGTCTCAACAATCCTTACAGTCAATGCTCTCTATCCCATTTTCCCTATTGCATCCCATCAAGGCACCTCTCCTTACAGGATTTGTGCTGAGAGAATAGCAGCAGCAGATGATGTACAGGGCGAAGTGGATGGTGTGGAGTCTGAGTTGCCTGGGGTCTAAAAATGGTAGCTAGCCTAAATTCTCAAGGTCAAGGTGTAATTACTCAAACCATGAAGGCCAGTGCTTAGGCTGAATGTAATGTCTCCCAGGACTTTGGGGACTGAGAAAGGTAAAGTAAAAAGGTTTTTACTCTTTGTTTTTCCTGGTAGTTTACATGTGGTTAAATATTCCTCTCTGTAGCATCTGTGATGCTGGGCTACCAGCACAGGAGGCAGGAAAAGACTATTCCATTTTCTTTGCACTAAGCAGGGAATTGTGCAAAAGGAAGGACCTAACGACAAAAGAAAATAAAGACAATATGTGGGTACTAATTGTTGTACAATGTTCTAATGAGTGTGCATGTTGTTTTGAGCAAGTCTGAACTTCTCTGCTAACCTCAGTGTTCCAGTTCAGTTACTTAAAATGTACTTGCTTGCATTGTAGGACTGTTGACTCTCAACTAAGTCCAAAGGAGTATGGCCAGCTTCAGTGCTGGGAGGAGAACTGATGTTCTGGCCTTGCTTGCTTTGCTGCTGCCCTGTTAGTGATGGAGGCCAGGCTTAGGGCACCTCAAGGCACATTCTGTGAAGTCACCTTTAGGGTAGCATCTCCTCTCCTGCAGGTGCAGGAGGAGCCTGAGCACCCGGGCTTGAGCTGGAGTATTACAAGGCATAAAGCACTGATCTTTGCAGGCTGCTATGGCACTCCTCTTCCGTTTTTCACTTCCATTCTTGGGGATGGACCACAGTGAAGAGACTGGAACACAAGGTTTAAAACTCCAGTAGTTGTAACTGCAGCCACTGCAGCTGGCTGTAGGTTTTTGCTTTTATCATTTTATTTGGAGCAGGAGGGCTTTCAATGAGTTAAGGAATTTTTAGATAAAGTAATTCTTGGGTTTGCAGTAGATATTTCAGCAGGTTAAGACCATGAACACAATAAAAGTTGTACAGGTGGGGTAAATACAAAAGGCTTCTTCCTGCAGGAGCTTGAAAGCTGCCATTTCTGTTTCACAAATTTATTTTAATTGTGGTGTTGCAACTAATTTCTAATCAGTTAGGCCCTAATGCAATATTTCAAAATAGTTTTGTATTATATAAAATAAAAGTAATTTTATACTTTTCTGCTTGCATCTTCTCCCCAGAACTTGAATATTTTGGACCTATCTCATAATTCTTTAAAGTCAGCAAACTTAGGATTGCAGCAACAGTTGAAGAACCTTCGTGAGCTTATGTTGGATAGCAATCAAATCACTGAGTTAAAAAAGGAAGACTTCAGTTTTCTTAGCAACACCTCATTGAATAGTCTTGATTTGTCATCAAATCCACTGAAAGAGGTAGGAAGCATTTAAACAGAAATTCGACAGGAGTAAGTATAAAATGAAAGTATCCTTTATGATTGTATGGCATTTACATTACATTTTTGATCCACTGAGGTCAAAGATAAAATCACTGTATTGTACATAGCATTACTTCTGACCTCCAGTAGTGATACACATTATTTTTCTCCCACTGAAATCAGCAACAGCTGGTTCCATGTAGATCAGAGGTCTCAAGCAAGAGCTAGATCAAGTAGCTCTGCGAACCCTTACCAGGTGTTTTCTGTGCAGGATTTTTTCTATGTGCTGGAGATGAACAGCTGACATACTTTCTAAGTGGGGAAAAAGTGTGATATTATGTAAGGCTGGTTACACAATTTAGGTCTCACTTCATAGCTAATCAAAGAGAATGTTCATTTGTGCCTGTGGGGTGCCCCAGAAAAATAATCATTGCAGAAAAGTATACTTACTCTTAAAAAAACCAAGTGGGTGTTTTCTCCGCCACCTACCTCACTGTTCTCTCTGATGCACTTCTCAGTCTTACAATACGATTCTTTGAAGAGTGATGGGAAGTGTTGCAGTTCTAAACTGGTCGACCCTCAGCATATGAATACTGAATTTGCTTGCTCTTTTCCCAACTGATTGATCTGTGAAGAACATGTATATTGAAATTACAAGAATATTTTCAAGTGGGGTAAGCTTGTACCACTGCTGAGAGGCAATCCCACCATTCTCTTTCCCCTGGCCACTTCATCCGTCCCTCTTTCTGCACAAGCTTTAATGAGGCTGTGCATTGGGTCACTGGAGAAACTCTACAGATTTTTTTGACTTGGTTAGCTTGCGGTCAGGCTGGTTCCCGATCTGGTTCACCATGTGACTGCACGTATGGCCGTATTGGCACAAGGGTTCAGTGTGTGGATAAGTAGATGGGACTGTTCCTTTCTCGGGCAGTGCTACTTTATGCTAGTTTAACCGGCTCTGATTTTACAGTACTGCTGTCTGAAAAGCAGCCTTATGCATTTGAATAATTCTGACAAATGGAGTATTTAATCATTCAGCTCATACCTGAATCAAGATGAGGGGCCCGCACTGTGATGGAGGCTTGCGATTTATATTGTGGAAGCAAGCGTGTAATATCACATTTCACGACTGTAGCTTCTGCTCACATAGAGCAACTGGGTTTCTTCTTGGCTGTCTGAAGGCCTGAATAACTTTCTTGGAGTATGTCTGGTTTTGCAGTAGTATGTTGGTATCCCTAGCAGATACCAATAAAAGAAAACTGAAGAAAAAAATATATTATCTCACTTTCCTAGGTACTTCTGGTGAAAGAGTTTTACTAGTTGGATACAAAACTAATTAACTGGCATCTCACTAAGCAACTTTCTATCTTCTAAAAGCGTTCTAAGAATTACAATAATCAAGTTACAAGTTTTAGAACTATTATCACAAGAAGTATAAACTCCAAGAAGTGTTTGTGTGAACTCAGCTGTGGAAAAAGCGGAGTGTAGGAGTTATATTCTGCTTGAAAATCTTGTTTGAAAATGTTTGCAAGTTCTGGCTTTGTGGGGCTACTTTCTTACATAATCCCCTTGTTTAGGTGAAAACTCTTTTATTATTTTTTTTTTTCTTTTCCCTTCAGTTTCACGTAGGATGTTTACATGCAATTGGAAATCTGTTTGGCCTCATACTGAACAATGTTGAACTTGGTGAAAATAGCACAGAGAAACTTTGTGCAGAATTATCAAACACAGCGATTCAGAACCTCTCACTGAGCCATGTGAATCTTTCATACATTGGCAAATCAACTTTCCAGGGACTGCAAGGAACAAATCTTACCGTTTTAAACCTTTCCCAGAATTCTCTCTCTGTAATAGAAGATAATTCATTTCAATGGCTTTCAAGTTTACAATACTTAAACCTGCAGCATAATAAGATTCATGTATCTTCACATTTATTTCATGGATTATTCAGCCTCAAACATCTGAATCTGTTAAATTCCCTCACTGGAAAAATTGAAGATTTTTCCTTTCATTGGTTATACCACCTAGAGTACCTTATAATGGATAATAACAATTTTCCAGGAATTACTCCCCATACGTTCACAGGTTTGAACAACCTGAAATACCTAAGCCTCTGTAACTGTAACATAAACTTACAAAGAATAACTAATAAAACATTTTCATCACTTGCTAATTCCAGTTTGGAGGTTCTCAACCTCACAAAAACAAGAATCTCTACAATAGAAAGTGGGGCATTTTCCTCCTTGGGACACCTGAAAATTCTCGATCTTGGTCTCAATGAAATTAGTCAAGAGCTCACAGGTCACGAGTTTAAAGGTCTCAATAATATACAAGATATTTATCTTTCCTATAACAAAAACTTGGCTTTGCGAAGTGAATCATTTATTTTTGTCCCAAGCCTTAGAAAACTGATGCTGAGGAAGGTAGGTTGCAGTAACCTGGCATTTTCTCCTTCACCTTTTCATCCTCTAAAAAATCTGACTGTCCTGGACATCAGCAATAACAACATAGCAAATATGAAAGAAGACTTGTTTGATGGACTTCACAAACTTGACATTCTGGATTTGCAGCACAATAACTTAGCCCGACTTTGGAAATGTGCAAATCCAGGTGGCCCTGTTCTTTTTTTAAAAGATCTTCCCAACTTGCGTATTCTTAATTTAAAATCAAATGGGCTTGATGAGATTCCAGTTCATGTTTTCAAGGGTCTGTTTCAATTAAAAAACTTGGATTTAGGATCAAATAATTTGAATTTGCTTCCAGCAACTCTGTTTGATGACCAAGCCTCTCTGAATTCATTGAACCTTCAGAAAAATCTGATAACCTCAGTTGAAGAAAAAGTGTTTGGCCCAGCTTTCAAGAGCTTGAGAATACTAGAGATGGATGCCAATCCATTTGATTGCACCTGTGAAAGCATTGCTTGGTTTGCTGACTGGCTTAATACGACCAAAGTATATGTACCTGGATTGAGATCCCTGTACATTTGCAACACCCCACCTAAATATCATGGTAATCTGGTGTTGCATTTTGATAGCTCAGCCTGCAAAGACAGTGCTCCATTTAAACTTCTGTTTGTGATCACTACCACTGTTGTGATGCTGGTAATTTCTATTGTTCTTATCATCCATTTTGAAGGGTGGAGAATAGCTTTCTACTGGAATATTTCAGTAAATCGAATACTGGGTTTTAAAGAACTTGACAGACAACAGGAGGAGTTTCGTTTTGATGCCTACGTTATTCATGCAAGACAGGACGCGAATTGGGTGTCCAAGAATTTAATGTCTCTGGAAAAAAATAACCACTTTCAAATTAGATTTTGTTTAGAAGAGCGGGACTTTGAAGCAGGCATATCTGAATTTGAAGCCACAATCAACAGTATAAAAATGAGCAGGAAGACTATTTTTGTCGTGACTGAACACCTCTTACAGGACCCCTGGTGCAAAAAGTGAGTAGAATATAAAATTTCGTCTGTAAGGGATAAAATTTCTTAACAGATTTTTTTTAATAAGGTAATCTTTTTTGCTGTGCAATTTAATCGAAATACCATTTAATAAAAAAATACCATACAAATTCTTAATATATTTACTTAATATATTGTAATGTCAGAATAATTCCAAAGTTAATGAAGGTAATTGCTCCACATGTGCATTAGTGGAAATTTGAATCTCTCGGTCTGTTGTGTGTTTTTTTTTTTTTTTTTTTTTTTTTTTTTTTTGTTCAAAAAGTAAAGCTGTCACCTGTGTGGATTACTTAAAATTACGTGTTTGAAAAAGCAATAATGGGTGAGATCACTAGGGTCTCCAAAGATGATTTTGATTTGTCTTTAAATGAGTCTTTTCACCTTTCTGATGTAGTGATCTTGAAAAGAAAGGAACTTTGCTAAACAAGGCTATATCAAGACAGTAGACTTAGGTTATATTTTTAGAGGATGAATTTTTTCTTTAGTTAGAAGGAAACCAATTTTACATAAGTAATGACAATTTTATATCATAGAATAGACATTAAGACCCCTGTTTGAGTCCAGTCCCTGAGTTTGCAGTGTGCTGTTATGTAAGCTATTAAAAGAACTGTGTGTCATTTTTTTCCTACACGTGAAAGGACACATGTATTTTTTTTGTCTTATTTTTGCTTCAGTTTTAAGGTGTATCATGCTCTTCAGCAAGCTATTGAACAGAGTCGGGACTCCATCATACTGATCTTTCTTCATGATATCCAAGACTACAAGTTGTATCATGCACTTCACCTAAGAAGAGGAATGTTCAAATCTCGCTGCATCTTGAACTGGCCAGCCCAGAAAGAACGAGTCAGTGCATTTCGTCAGCAATTAGTGATGGCACTTAAATCTAACAGTAAAGTGCACTGAATTTGAAAGTACAGATTTGAATTATGGGGTCATTTTATTCCATATTTTCTACTATTGAAAAACTATCAAGCCTTCAAGAAAGCCTGAAAAAAGTTTGCCATACTGGAAAGATACGTAAGAGTCACCATAATTTAAATTTACTTGTCTATATTCATGTTCTTGCTGATATGTTAATTCATCTGCACTGAAGTAACATGTTAAAATGGATCATGATTGATAGTTGTTTCAGTCTGTGTATCAGAAATGTAGTAGAAACACTGAAGAGCAGTGAGAATGACTGTCCTAGGAAAAGTGTCCATCTGATGTAGTGCAGAAAAGGCATAATCTCTCTACTTTAAAGGGATATGTAAAAGAGAATGCAGTAATGATAAAATAGCAAATTCTGTGTAGAAGTGGACACTACTGCTTGCTTTCATGACATAAGGGGAGATTTAGTAAAATTAAAATTGGAAACCTTTCCACGTGAAGCACAGTAAAGTAACATGGAAAATTATTTCTGTAGCTGAAACCAAGAAACATAGCAGAGTTTCAAAGTGAACTTTAAAACCTTTGTTTTCAGAGAAAGCCACAGAAAGAAACTTGACACTGTGAGCAGCCCATTCAGAACATGCAGTGAAGGATTGCTTATGCCTTCTGGGTGGGGCTAGTACTGGTGATTATCCAAACTAGATTTTCAGACTAGTGAGTCAACTGATTTAATCAATGTAGTATGATTAAAAAAACACCTTACTCTTTTCTCTGCTGAAATTCAGAGAGCTGGCAGAAAGACATTTATACTGAGAAGTGTCACCTTAGTTCTTTGTGCGTAAAACTATATGCTGGGCCATTAACTAGAACTTGAAATGAATGTGAAACATGGCCAAGGCACAGCTGGTGCACCTGTATAAAATGAGTGAAGGTGTAGATATTTCTGTAGCGTGACCAGAAGACAACTTTGTGGGGGAGGTGGTGCTACTGTAGTTTCATTACCGAAATCTTTGTTATTGTGTCACCGAAATCGGGAAGAAACCTCGTAACACCAATGTAGTGTTAAAAGGCAGGCATTCTTTATTCAGCGCGCGGGAACACGGGGGATATCTCCTCCTCAAGCGTGTTCCGCCTTACATCAAAATTCACCAGCTTTTATACACTGTTTCTGTCATATTCATATTACCTTTACAGTGATTGGTGTAAAACTTTCTCGCTTTGCTTTTAAAGGTATAGACTAAGAAAAATTCAATGCGCAAACTCAGTGAGGGGTGGTCGCACTTTGGAGGCGGGTAGCTTTGGGGATGGAGGTGTGTTTTGGTATTATAATGAGATTTTAATGAGCAAAAGTTCATTCTCGGGCACAATTTTGCAATTGTGCTGTGCTGGCCAGGGCACGGTTCCATAGCTTTATCTCGTCCTTGGGCCTACAGTGAATTTCAAGGGAGTTATGGAGCCTTCACTCCACTCCCTTATCCAGTTGTCTCTTTGCAAGTTTCACAGCCCACAACATTCTATTATTTCAAGGGAGTTATGGAGCCTTCGCTCCACTCCCTCATCCAGTTATCTCTTTGCACAGCACACAATATTCTATTATCCTGTCTGTCTAATTCACAGCACACAATATTCTATTATCCTGTCTGTCTAATTCTCTACCACTTTGGTTACAATTGGTGAAACAACAATCACAAATAACAACCCCCCCAAAAGAAATAGTTTTAAACTGTATCAGAAATATTACTGTGACTACAGTTACAGGTAGAGTGGGAGAAAAACTTCAAAAGTAGATTAATTTCAAATTCTTTGTTTCCTTTTTCTTTATGACTGTATATAGTTTTGCCTTTGATTAGCTAAAAAGAAAATTTTAAATCAGATAAAATTCTGTAATTTAAGTTCTTATATATTAATCTAGTTTGGTTTTTTCCTTAACTTACTTTACTGAAACATGGGCTTAATTGGTAATTGCCAGAGCATTAAGGTTTAAACATGTGGGCTAGTAGCTTGATCTGGAGAAAGCTGAAAACCAGCAAAGTGCACTGTGAAAGGATGCTCATAATGTTTGAGACTAGTTGCAATTTTACGGAGTGTTTGAGCACAATTTATTGTAAATTAGATGCTAGACAGCCATTTGTATGTTTTTGTTAATATTTAATTGCTGCTCTACGGACCTTATAAAACACTGTCAGTTTTTAGTAGGTGTGTGATCCATCAATAGCTCAGGAAGATTTTTAAATTGCCTTTTACCCCTAGCACTTCCCTCATCATTTTCAGTACCACCGTTACTCCAAGAATGCTGTTTTACTGCTTTAGAAAACAGCTTGCAGATAGTTCAATACTTAATATTTCAAGTAGCTTTTCTCATGATTTGTTACAGGCATAGATGAAAAATGTTGGTTTTTAATAGGTTTGTATGTCCCATGCTGACAAAAAAAAATGTAAATGAGAAAAATAATTAATGAAAAGAGTGACGGGGGTGTAAACTGTCTTCACTGGCTCCGGAAGTCCTGAGTGAACACAAAAAGGCTTTGTTTACAGTTGAAGTGATAGATGATGATTCCCTAATTACAGTAATAGGATTATCCCCATTGTGACGCTTTCATCTCCTCTTTCTGACCTTTTCAGGCAAAGTGACAAATTCTATCTTCATGCTTAGGCCCTGAAAGTTGAGGAGGCAAGTCAGTAAGGATGGGGTGCCAGGTACGCACTATGTTAATCATTCTTTCTTTTATTTAAAGACCATCATGTGAAAGGGTTCCTATGTTTCCTAAATCTGTAATGAAACATAGTAGCAGAATTTCTCATTTCACATCAATAGAAATTGTTTAGAAAATGTTACCAGTTCACATGGATATTAAAAATGACATAAAGATGTATAGAATGCATGTAGAAATGCTGAGGTGAAATGTGATACGAAAGGTCAGACTCGATCATTAAATGATCTTTTCTGGCCCTTAAACCCTGACAAATGACAGTGTGTCTAAATTCTATAGCGATTTTTCTTGTTACTACTAATGCCCCCCAATATGGTCTCAGAACCTTGAGAAAATGTTATGGATGCTTAGTTTTGTAAAATAGCCAAGAATACAAATTAAAAGTACTTGCTGATGAGTGAGTGAAAATCATTTTAAACGATAAAAATATGATTATTTTAGGACCTACATTCAGCTTAAAATAATTTACAACAGAAGAAGACGTTATGAAGGCTCACAATGAGAATTAGACTAATGTTAAAAAAGGGCACAAAAGCAATAAGCATAGGACCAATGGTAATCATCAATTATACTTGACATAAAATTTTCATATAGATTTTCCCTGTTGGTCTGAAAGTTATCTACTTCGGCTCTGCTCCTGTACATTTGTTTGACAATGTTATTGAGAGTAAATAAATGGGCTTATCGTGGCAAAGAGTTGTAAGTGCTTTCAGGATTGACGGTCTGCATCTGAGCTGGGTAGTTTCTTTGCAGTGGGCAGCATCAGGCTATATTATGCTGATTTGCTGAGGAGTTGGATACCAAATAAATGAAAAATAGTTCCAAACTTGTAGTATCAAAGATACTACCTAGGACTAAAGAGGAATTGTCTGTATTGAAAGCAAAATATCTAGACGACTTGAGCGAGGCAGAATGCTCAAGTCTGTAGATTTGGGGTGGAACCTGACTGCTTCTGTGGTTGCTGAATGACGGGGAGTAATGAACAAGTTAGACAGTGATGTCCGTAATAGGTTGTATTCCAGGTCTTCATGCAGGGTTGCTTTGGGGCTGCAGCTGAGATAAATATACTCCACAGCAGTGTGCTCAATTATGCTACTTTCACTGTGGCTCAGTCAAGGCTTTTTGGCATTTTGAGGAATAAACACAGATCATACTGCTGTTAGGTTTATGTGGGCCTATTCCATACGGTTTGGTCAGAACATACTTATTTCAGTTTGTAAGGCAAAAAGGCCAGGAATATCCCAATTTCCAATCTCAGTCCTGTACTTGGTGTTGTGTGTGCCCTGCTCTGCCAGCTCATTGCACTCCTTGATGTGCTCTGAAGACAAGGCAGGGATAAAATTCCCTGCTTTTTATCCTTGGTTTTCATCTACTAGCAGCTGCCAGCTTTAAGTTGACAGTGCAACTAGCTGCTTGATGTGTGATCCTGGGCTTGTAGGCATAAAGGAACTGTACTGACTTTCAGCCTGTGCTGTTCTTTCCGATGCTGTGCCGAGGGCCGTGCCACCTGCCAGCGTTTGCCCTGTCCATAATACCAGCCATCACAGTGCCCCCAAACTGCAGCTGGCATGAGCACTCTTCTCTCCATCCATCCTATGTTGCAAAGCTAGCGTGGTATTTGCCCCAGTCCCCACTCGCGTGCCTCCAGCTGCCTCGTATTTGTGTCAGAAGAGAGAAAGGTCTTTGATCCTGACACCCTCTGCTGCTCTCCAAGCTGCCTGGGATTGTTGGCACTGTGTTTCCCTGTGGGCTCTTGCTCCTTGCAGGTCCCTTCTGCGGTCGCCCGACGTGGTGGAAGAAGGTGTGCTGGGTTGGGTTGATCTCGTTCCCGGTTTCTGTTAAACCGTTTCTGCGTGCAGGCGTGCACGCCGTGCGGAGGAAGGGTGCGAAGCAGCGCCTGCCCGATGGAGTTGGTTTCTGCCCAATATTAGGTGGGATTTGAATTAAAAGGGAATGATGCCACGCTTGATTTCCTTAACTCCCAGGCTGCAACGTGTTACTGCCCTCCCCTCCGGCTGGCAGCTCCCAGGCTTCTCGCCCCCGGGCGAGGGCGGTGCGTGCCCCGGNCCCTCCTCGCCAAGCTGCGCCCCCCGGGCTCCCTGGTCGTGGCGGCGGCTGCCAGGGAAACCGGGGGGCGAATGGGTGCCAAGGCCCTTCTCATCACCCTGCCCGACATCGGGGAGGAAGCAGCCTGCAGCCCGCGGCGTCCGGCGTGAGTCTGCGCCCCCTGACAGCCGGGGGGGTGGGGGGGGCGCCCCTCTCTCCTGTGCGTGTCCTGAGAGGTGCTGAAGACCTCTCTGCGCTGGAGCTTCCTTCCCCCGGGGGTGTGCTAGAGGTGGGAAAGCAAGGAGCTGGACTGCGCTCCGGGTACCGCTTGGACGGTGGGTGGCTGTACGCCCGGGCAGGGAGGGTCAGAGTTTGGCCCCGAGGGGAGCAATGCCCCGGGTTTGTAGGGGAGGCTGAGCAGGGAGAGCAGCCCACATCCGAAGGGAGCGCGGTGGGTGCTGAGCTGGAGTAGGGATCAGAAAGATACCGCACACAGGTGTACGAGTTGTATCAAAGTCTGTCCTGAAGTTGCAGCTGTGCATCAAAGCTCCCATTTCAGTCACTGCCCTGTAAAAATCCAAAGTGTCAATAACGGGTATGAAACTTTGTTTGGGTGCTTCTGTGTTTAATCTTCAAGTTCAACCTTGAAAACATTTAGGTTTTTCCGAACATAAAGAAACCTGTTAAGTATGTGTGCTGTAGGATTCGGTTGGTGATGATTTGCTGAAGCAAAGGTATAGTAAAGCAGAAAGTGGTTTCTTAGCATGTGTAAAGCAGAAGAGCTTACTGAAGTCAGTAATAGTTGTAATACTGTATTGGTGGAGTACTTTGTATTCTTACAAAAAAGGCTACGGTACGTATTACATGAACATCTAGAATTGCTGCTTCTGTAGTATTAAACTATGCTAGTGTTGGATATTATGGACAATCAGAAAAACAATATTTTGTCAGATGTCAATAAGAATGAATATATTTTGGAAAGTTACATTTTTAACTGTTTAGGACTGAAATCTCTTTAGCATGCTGTTAAGCTTTCAGGCAGGTTTTAGAACCTCTACTTTTAGTTTGGTTTCCGTGTAGCATAATATTTAAATGATAGTACTCTGGCTTTCTGAATCGGTCGCTACCTCTTCCCTGGCAGAGAAATTGTACTTATTCCCCACCGTCCACAGTCATTAGAGTAGGTATGTTAGAAGGTAGGCACCTATTTAGTCCTTTTGGAGGCAGTTTATTTGACAGTGATGCCTGAATATGGCTGTGTTTTTGAATGTGCTGGTAGTGTTTGCTTCTGTAAGCTTTAGCAGCAACAGTGTCTCGAAAGTCACTGCCTGCTCTGTTTTGAAAAGAAAAAATGTTTTTCTCTGTGCCTGTTTAAAATGATCTACTGATTTCAAGGAAGCTCTCTAGTTCTTGTTTCTTGTGTTGCAAGGCATAGTGGTCATTTGTTCATCTTCTAATTTATCTACCTCTTCTATGCTTTTGTAAACCTTGAACACATCATCTCTTAGCCTTCTCCAAGAGTCCCAGCCTTTTTAGCATTCTTTCTGAAGGTGGGTCTCTATCCCTTTACTTGTGTTAGTAGCCCTTCTCTTACTCCAGTATGCCTGTCTTGCGATGCAGGGACAAGAACTGCGCCGAGTATTCTCTCTGTGAACGCAACAAGGCTTTACACAGCAGCAAAGCGATGCTTTCCATTTGTCTCAGTATCCTACCTGATGTGGACCAGTGTTTTGTTGGTGGCTTTGGTTGTCACTGTATAGTGCGTCCCTGAGGACTCCAGCATTGTTTTCTGAGCTGTAACTGCCAGTCCCAATGTCAGCATCATGTAAAGATGCCTTAGATTTTTTTTTTTCCTGGATAACCATTGACAATATGTATTTGTAAATACATACTTTTATCTAGATATTTATAAATCTGTTTTTGTAAATAGTAAATGAATTGAAATATTATAATTGCCAGATAACTAAGCTATGTAACACTGTGAAAATAATACAAGTAGGAACACAAACCTTCCCTGATGTACTACTTTTATTTCTCCCTACTCCCATCTAATGCGTTTGGTTTTGCTTTGTAATAAATTGTAAGCTCTTTCAGGCTTAAACTTTTTCTGCGTTTGTGTAGAGTATTAGCCTTTCTGGAATAGGGGAGTGAATCTGGTTTGAAGTGTGTTGACAAGAGTTCTGTTTAGAAGGTATTTGATGCTTTATATAAGCAATACCAGAACCAAATCAGTGTTGTTTGCCTATAATTTCCCACTAGTTGTTTCTTTTTTTAGTACCAAAAATAAAGCCAAGTATAATGCTCTGTGAGCTGGTATTCTTGTTGAAGGGCCGATGACTTTCATCATAAAAAAAAAAAAAAAAAAAAGGATGAAATTCACTCTTAAGACAAGTGGTTGTACTGGGATGAAGAGTAAACCCTATTACATTAAAACTGGTTGTGTGCAGCAAAATGCTTATTTCAGCTTGCTATTGAAACACTTCTAAGTGATATCCCCTAATTATCCCCTAACTGTTATACTTTTGTATGCATGGTGGCATTTCAAATATTTTATTCATAGCAGTCAAGCTTATTCTGATAAGGTATTGTCTGTCTTCAAAAAAAAAAAAAAAAAAACCAAACCAAAAAACCACAAAAAAACCCCAAACAAAACGAAACCAAACCAGAAAGATGTAGAAGGAATAAGATACATCACTTTGACAAGGAAAGTCTATACCTCCACATTAGCATTTTTTATTTAGATGGTTGCACTTAAGCTTTTAGAAGAAGCATCTTAATTAAATATTGAAAACTTCAGTACTCTTTGCCTAGAGTTCAGATTTGAATTTGTGAGTTACAGAATATATTATATTATTGATAGTTACACATAGGAAGCTTTTGCTTACCCAAACAAAGTTTCTCTGTGACAAGTTTTATTGCTGTTTAAAATGTTTTAGAAGACATTGTTAGTGGCCAGTATACTTTCATTAATAGCAATTTCATAGACTCATAGAACGGTTCAGGTTGGAAGGGACCTTTAGAGGCCACCTCTTCCAACCCCCCCTGAAGTGAGCAGGGGCATCTTCAACTAGATCAGGTTGCTCAGAGCCCCGTCCAACATGACCTTGAATGTTTCCAGGGATGGGGCATCTACAACCTCTCTTGGGAAACCTGCTCCAGTGTTTCACCACCCTCATTGTAAGGAAAAAAAAAAAAAAATTTCTTCCTTGTATCTTGTCTGAATCTAGTTTAAGACTGTTAACCCTTGTCTTATTGCTGCAAGCCCTGCTAAATAGCCTGTCCCTGTCTTTCTTATAAGCCCCCTTTAAGCACTGAAAGGCTGTAGTAAGGTTTTGCTGGAGCCTTCTCTTCTCCGGGCTGAACAACCCCAACTCTCTCAGCCTGTCCTCGTAGGAGAGCTGCTCCAGCCCTTGGATCATTTATGTGGCCCTCCTCTGGGCCTGCTCCAACAGGTCCATGTCTTTCCTGTACTGAAGACTCCAGAGCTGGACACTGGATCCTTCCAGGAGGGGTCTCACAAGAGCAGAGTACAGAGGGAGAATCACCTCCCTCAACCTGCTGGCCATACTTCTTTTGATGTAGCCCAGGATACAGCTGGCCTTCTGGGCTGTGAGTTCACACTGCCAGCTAGCTCATGTCCATTGAACTAGGAATAATTGGTTAATAAATGTAAAGGATCCATTTTATGTCTTAATATTTTTTTCTTAGGTGCTGACAAGTTGATAGCAATCAAAATACACAGCACAAAATTGTGAAAATCTGGCACTGATTTCTTCCTGTCTTTCCCAGCTACTCTGAGCTCTGCAACTACCAACAACTGGTCCTAATACCACAGGGCTAAACTATAGCAGTACTTTGTAGGATTTTACATTTGCTGTTTATTTGCATAGTGATTTCATATCCTTCTAATCAAATTGAAGGAGCAGTAATGAATAAATCTTTCTTCAAATGGAGGAAAAAAAATCCACTTTTATTACTGTTGTTTGAAAAAATATATTCTGCTATATAAGATCATGAAATTCCTTGGGAGGATAATAAGATGCCTTCTGCTACACTTACCATGATATGCTGGTGACACCAAGATGCATAAATACCTTTTTTAAGAAACATTAGTATTGCTATCCATACATGTTGCAATAAGTAGAGGAGATAACAGCCCCTAGCTGATCCAGAGGTAAATTGGGCAAGGCTTCAGTTATGTTGTTCAGGAGTGGGTAATATCTTGTAGAAAATAATTGCACTGCTCCCCATTTTCAGGGTAGTTCTAACACACAGAAAACGTGTTTGTGAACTTGGCATGAGAAGGGTAGCTTTATTTGCAATGTAAATGTCACTGTCTCCTGCCAGCTTTTATTACTCAGTAGCTCAAGCTTTGGCCTTCAAAATGATTAACTTAGAAAATGTGGGTATAAGTAACTTGATGAGCTGCAGAAGAGGATGGAAACTTGGATTCCCTGTCTCCTGTTTTAACTACTAAAAGCTGTAGATCTCTTTCACACTGTAATGCATACTAACCTAGATAAAGCAGTGCAGTGTTACTTAGCTGCTCATTTCCATTGTTGTACTGATCTAAAAAAGAAAATGTAGTTGTGTGGTGGTTTGCCATTGTCTGGGTTTTTGTTTGTGGTTTTTTTTGATTTTTTTTTTTTGTTTGGTTGGGGGTTGTTTGGTTGGTTTTTGTTTTTTTCAGGACAAATAAGTTAAGAGCTTAGAGGTAAATTTTAATTTTACATGGTACTGTGGAGGTCAGTATTCATATCTAGATGGATGGAACGAGGGGTATCTACACTATATGGGTAATAGGGGTGGGGATTTCTCTGCTGTTTTGACTGCTTTGCTTGAAAACACATCTGCATAATGTACACGAATTGGCACACAGATTATTTTTACCAGATAATTTCTTCTGAAGGGGAAGTCTTTAGTAACCAATACAGGAAACAATTGCTAAAAATATTTTTTTTTGCCTTACTCCTGTATTTTTTACAGAAGCATATTCTAAATATTTTTTAAAAGCTCTGGAACTATGCAAGGATTAATAGATAAAGCTTTTTAGCATTTTTGCTAAAAATACATATATACATATATACACAGTTTATACTCTATTCAGGGAGTTTGGAATGCTTTTATTCTCTAAGCTGTAAGGGATAAATCTTAAGCTGTATGCTTTGAACAATGCAATGAGGTATCTTGCAATGTGACAGTTTAACAGTCTCTGAGAATATCGTTACAGGGTTTTCATCCAGACAGAAATCTTCATAGTGAGGCAAAATGAAACATAGCATTCAGTTGTATGGTCAGCAGATAAGTGTTCATTGGTAAATAAAACAGAAGCACATATGAAAACATTTCATAATTTTAGTAGATTAAAAATATGGAATTACATGTGTCAAGGTTGAACAAATTACACCTCCATAACCTGTACTTGTCACTCACTAAAATGTGTCCCAACTACCTAAGCAGTGCAGAAATAAAACTTTAAATAAAATGCATAGCTGCTGAGATGGGGTACAAGCAAGCCATGTGTACAGTTTTAGAGGATACATGTTTAGAGTTCAGTGTATATTTACAAAGTATGTCTGGTTTGTAACCAAGGAAGACACATTCCGGTAAAAATATTTAATGTGACTAATTGCCCAAAGTCATACTGATAAGCTATTTTGATATTTTTAATGACGTGACTGCGTTCCAACTCTTTACAAAGACCATACTGGGAACTTTACTACTGTTCTCAAAAACATAAATTCCTGTGGATTGTTTATTATGCTGCGAGGGGTAACACAGAAGAACTAAAACATGACACAAAGAACCAAACCTTTTGTCTTGCTTTCTATTTTACAACCTATTTCTAGTGGCTTTCATGTTCTCTCCATTGTGTTCATCTCCTTTTCATGTTATTCCCCTTCTTCTTCCTGCTCATTGCCTTTCACAACACTTTGTAAAGGAATGATGATTTTTACATCCTTACTCTTCCTGCTCCTGACTAGGTGTGCTGAACTCCTAATAGCCTTCAGAATACATCCTCTTTTGGCCATGTAGATTCTTCTGAATAGAATGGGTACTGTCTTTCTGTGTACTACCTAGAACCATCTTATCTGAATAGTCACCAGAGGCTTTAATGTATTGTTCAACACTTGAATTTATTTCTGGTTTATTATTTTTGTATAATGTGAAATTAAAGTGTACATAATTCCCCCCCCCCCCAATGTTAAAAAGAAATGCCTTTTGTCTGTTGACCTGTGTATGGACACACAGCTTGAACTCTGCTGTGGATGTTTGTTCAGTTTGTAGGTGCTAACATGAGGTGAAAGCTGGTTAGCTCCTGGGTGGTGCAGTGGCATCATGTCCCACAGGCTGCAGCCAGCGAGTAACAGAGGATTAGCTCAGTGACTTGATGGCTCATAATAATCAGAAAGTGGCAGTGTGTGTGAGGGGTTTCTCATGGATGTGCAGCAGATTACCTAAATGAACACTGTCCATCAGCAGAGTGTAATCCCTCTGCTCTGGCTAATATACCTTTATTTCAGCATACTTACATAGTGTGCACTTGTGCTTTAAAATGTGTCAAATATGCTCTTTAGTGCCTCCTGATATGAAAGATAAAACATTGAAATAAGGACATGCTGCTCTAGGAACTTATTGCAAGATTGATTAGTACTTGAGATAAGCACTGGAAAAGATGTGTACGCAGGACTGGTAGCATTTCAATTGTATCCTTATTTTTGTTACTAATGGCGACAGAATTGGAGGGAGGGGCTTCTGTAGTGTAATGTTTTGGCAGAGCATTGGAGCACTTCCTGAAGTTTGTTACTGAGTACTATTGGCAACCTAGCAGATGAAATAGTTTACCACACAGTGCTCAATACACTAACAGTGAACAAAAGTGAAAGTGCAGCTTTCATTATGTGAAAAGCAGACTAGATGCAGTGGCTATACATATATATATATAAAAAATTTTTTTAACATTATAAACTCAATGTCTTGATCTCAGTGCAAAATTTTGTAACATTTGAAACATTTGAACAACTTCACTGTTAGAAATGAAAGTTGTTCTGATCTTTTTGATGTTATGCTGATGAAAGAAGTCTGTCATGAAATGATATGAACTGAATTTCTAAATGTACATCAGTAACAAGAATATAAAGGGAAAGTCTTGTGGACCACTTCCAAGTGTTTTGTTAGGGTGCTAGTCCCTCCCTGTCCACAGACACTTGATCCTGCAGCAGTAAATGCCTCCTATCAGATCCAAAGAAATAAAACACCTTCTCTAAGACACTAATTAGCATTCATTATTATTGCAGTTAATTAAGATGATAGTGTTTTTCTTAATGTTAATTCATAATTTATCTTAAAGTCAGATTTACTTCTATAAATAGAAGAGGTACTTAGTATGCGTATCTTGTTCTCAGAAATTTTTTTTATTTCCTAGAACCAAGTATTATAGCTGCGTTTCCGTTTTCACAGTGAACCAAGATCAGAAATAGATCAACATATATATAATACTCAGCAAGCTCATGCTGTCTTAAAGGCTTTATAATTTTGAAATATATTCAAAATTTGTAGAAGAATAAATTTACTATATATGTATAGTTTAAAGAACTAAGCCTAGCTTTAATATTGGAACAGTTTATTTTTACTCTGCCTTCTAAAGATAGGAGCAGAACTCAACACAGGTCATGGTTGCAAAAGCCTTAAATCTGTTTCAGCATTCGATATGAAAATGCCTAATATTAGGTATTGCACTTAAGTACGTGTAGTGCAAATATCCACCTAAGATGCTGTGTTATATGTACAGGGTGTTATTCTTAGAATCATAGAATATCTCAAGTTGGAAGAGACCCATAGGGATCATCCAGTCCAACTCCCTGCTCCTCGCAGGACTACCTAAAACTAAACCATATAACTAAGAGCGTTGTCCAGATGGTCCTTGAACTCTCATAGTCTTGGTGCTGTGACCACTTCACTGGAGAGCCTGTTCCACCGACCTGTGACTGACCGCCTTCTCAGTGAAGAACCTTTTCCTAATGTCTGACCTGAACTTCCCCTGATGCAGCTTCATACCGTTTCCACATGTCCTATTCCTGGTCACCAGAGAGAAGAGATCAGCACCTCCCCTCCACTGCCTGCCTTGAGGAAGTTGCAGACTGTGATGAGGTCACCCGTCAGCCTTCTCTTTTCCAAGCTGAACAAAGCAGGTCACTTCAGCCACTCCTCGTAAGTCGTGCCCTCAAGGCCTTTCACGATCTTGGTTGCCATCCTCTGGACGGGCTAATAGTTTGATGTCTTTCTTCTATTGAGGGGCCCAAAACGGCACATGGTACTTGATGTGGGTCTTCACCAGTGCAGTGTAGAGTCTTATTTCTGTATTAAAAATTATGGCCTGCTTTTCCCTTATTCCACCTCTTTAAAAGTAGCCCTGAAGAGGCAGGAAGCTACTATATGCGCACTGCTATGCGTTGTTGATGGTTTAAAAGTTATGCTCACTTTACTTTTGATTTCTCTTCCCTCCAGATGCAACATCAAGTGGAGACCTTACCCCTAAGGAGAAGCAGATCTTGGGTAAAAGAGGTGATTTTGAGTGCAGCTAGTGAATGCTGTGTGCAGAAAGCTGCCACAGAGGACTAACAAGCTGCAGATGGTGATGTGAGGAAACACCAAGGAATCTTTGTGCTCTGGAATTCAGGTTCTGAGACAATCTGTTGCTACCTGGAGGCAATGAGGAGTGGTGGTTCTGAGCTGCAGTGGGCTCTTCTGCTGGCCAAGATTTTTTTTTTTCCCCTGTAGTCACTACGCAAGTGCTACCCAAAACTGAGATACAAGATCAAATCATAGCGTAAGAGGAGGCCATTTGCCTGCCTAGACAATAGTCAATGCAGTGTTATCATGAGATAATGAGGATTTATACTGATCAGCTGCATGGCAGTGATGAGCAATGATATCCCTTTGGCAAAGTCTTTCAAAATTACCTCCCTTCTGGAGCTAAAGGCAGCGTACTCTAAAGCTATCTTCTTTCAGAACCAAAGTGTGTTTTGTGATTATTTAGGAAAAGGTTTCTAGCTACATATGAAGAACTTTATGTTGTGGCAAATTATGCTGATTTGGTCAGATCAAAAAGATTGTTGCCTGAAAACATGCTTCCAAAATAGGAAAGAATATGTAAAGAAGATGGGAGATTTGAGAAAATGAATTCTCTTAGACAGCAAGGCAGCAGCTTTATTAGAGATTAGGATATTATACGTTGTTGGCAATAGAGCACTGTGTAATAAATATTTTCATCAGAGACTGTGACTACAAAATAGACCTCTACTCATCTGTTAGAGAGGTCTCGTGAAGTTAGTATTTTTCTCTGTTCAGTGACTTTTCTAAACTCCTCTGGTTGAATGTCTTTTGGCATCTCCTTTTATAGAACTCTCCAGTTCCAAATTGGGGTGGTGGAAGTAGTAGTAGTACTACTACTAATAATAATATACCGCTTCTCAGTTAATTACCCATAAGATTATCATCACCTTGGTGGGAAGGGAGGAAGAAAGGGCTTAGTTTAGAGTAATGCAGTCGCTGTTGTGCTTTTTCCTATTAATGTTTTTTGTATAACTTGGTGGTAGGTTGTGAGTGGTGATCAGTGACTATTTCTTGCAGTGGCAGTGACAAACAAGCCTACCAAAATGCAAGAAGGTTACACAAAATCTAACTCTTGCTCTCAGTCTTTACATTGAGTGAATGTAGGAAAAGGTGGTAGATGAGCTGAAGAGTGGATAAATGAAAATAATGTGTTTAGGGGAAAAATAATCATAACCTGCCTTACATAATAATGACCTCAAAACTAGCAGTTATGACTCAGGAATGAGATCTTGGCAGTATCTTTGACAGTTCTGTGAATGATTGCCTCTGTGTACGGTGGTATCCAGAAAAAACAATAAAATCTTGTTCCTCATCAAGCACAGAGTGGAAAGCACCATTTCACTGCAGCATATTACCTCATGTGTGGTGTGTGCACTTCTGGTTTCACATCTCGAGAAAGGCAGCTGGGATGTATTGGGGGAGAGAATAACTACCTGCCTTCATAGTCTCTCTTCTCAATTAAAACTCGCCAGTTTTGAGAGGAGGCGGCTCAGGATGTTGTTGCTACAAATGTGATGCTTACAGAACTGTGGATGTAGTGTGATGAATGACCAGGGCAAGAACCTGTTACTTATGAGATGCTGCAATACTAGAATTAGAGGACATGCATGGAAAACGAGTAGATTAGTCAGAATAATTTAGGAGAAAAGATACACTTTTGGGGGTGTGTGTGGAATGTTTGGGTGGGTTTTGTGGGCAGTAACTTCTGGAATTTGTTGCAACATGATGTTGTGGAGGCAAATAGTATCAGCAGGTTCAGGAACATTTTCAGGAAAATGATAGACAAGAAGTCCTAAAAGGGTGTGAAAGGACTCAGCAGGGAGGTACTTTTTGAACATCTGTTAACCCATGATCATGGATACTGCTGAAGAAGGATGAAATACAGGATAGATGATGGCCAGATTTATGTGCTTCCCCTAAATAGTATGTCCTGTTGCTGCTGTTACACAAAATATTGGAGTAAATGGAGTATCATTTTGATCCAGGAGGACATTTCTTATGCCCTTGCATTAATTAGGTAACTGTTACAGCTAGGAGTGACCAAAATAAAAGACTCTCTGTGTGTTTGGGTACATAGAGGTGGTGAAAGGAGCTCACAAGGCTACAACCTATGTTCCAAGGCCAAAATTTGTAAAACCTGAGGTAAATCTTTGCAAAACATTAGATGATTTAGGTCCTCTTCTAGAGGGGAGACATGAGGTGAGTTGCATACAACACTTGAAAGATGCCACACTGCAGGGCTTCTGGAGCAGGAAAGTTGGGGGGGGGGCTTCAAAGTGTGTTGTTTATTTCCATTTCAATTTTTCTTCTGACTTTGGAGGACACCTTTGTATCTACCATTTTTATCCTCTTTAATTATTAACTATAATATTATATATTATTATAAATAACTATTATAACTACTGTTAGCTAAATTAGCTGTGAAAATAATGTGCTGCTGATGACATCATACATCCTATGCCCTTTCAGAACTCTGACTTCACATACCACCTTCCAGCTCTTTGTCTTTAAAACCCCATGCAAGGTAATGGCTTGTGCATCTTACATTAGGTCTTTTCCATCATATCCTCATCATTCTTTTTTTCAATTAATCTCAAAACATTTCTTCTTCCATATTCATCATTTCTCTTGCCTTTGTGTTCTCCTAAGCCTGGAACTTCTTTTCTAAATTTCTATTATGCCTTCATATGAAGCCCTTCATGTGTGATGGGATGTGTTTTTCCTGACTTGTAATGGGAAAGGAAACCTGAAGCTCTAATTTTTTTTTAATTTAAGCTTTTTGTCCACAAAGGCTTACTTTTTGTTGTTTAGTCTACTTTTCCATGTATCTGATGCCCCCTTCTTTTCTTCTTAATGTAGACCAAAGAGCTCTCTTATCTCTGTATAGCATTTTGAGGTTGATCTCTGTGCTTCTGGAGCACAGTTTGACCTTTAAATGCAACTGTGAAACTTCTGTGCTTAGCTGGCTTATTATATTTATCCTTTTTTTGATCTAAGCAACTAGACAAATTTTGTGTGTTGCTTCAGGAAAGAGTGGAGAAAAATAAAATATTTCTTGCATGTTTTGCAATGTATATGTAAATGTAAGATGGACCCAATTTAAGACTGTTTTACTGCCCCCAAGGCTCTACCTCCACCCCATGCTCCTTTACAATAAACAAATACAAAAGAAAGATCTTAAAATTTGGCTGAAGACACAGCTGCTTCATTTACTCAGGTTTTTCTCTTCCTGTTTTGTGTTCTTATTTTGCTCTATTTCAGTCAAGATCCTATTTTCACATCACTCAAACTCATGAGCAGCCTTATATTTTCCTTTGACACAGTTTTGTTTGAGACTATATTCTGTCCTATAAGGAAATATAGTGATTTAGAGCAGTCTGAAATAAACAGTATGCCCAACAGTTTACTGAGGTTAATTCAGCCTAGTATAGGATTATTTTTGTGCATTGGCTCTGTGGCCTGGTTTTGGCTGGGATAGAGTTAATCTTCTTCCTAGTAGCTGGTATAGTGCTGTGTTTTGGATTTCATATGAGTATAATGTTCATAACACCCAGGTGTTTTAGCTGTTGCTAAGTAGTGCTTACACTGAGTCAAGGACTTCTCAGCTTCTCACACTCTGCCGGGTGCACAAGAAGCTGGGAGGGAAGGGGACACGGCCGGCACAGCTGACCCAAACCATATCCCATACCATATGACACCATGCTCATTATATAAACTGGCGGGGAGTTGGCTGGGGGGCTGTGCTTGGGGTCGGGCTGGGCGTTGGTCGGAGAGTGGTGAGCTGTTGCATCACTTGTTTTTCCTGGGTTTTGCTCTTCCTTTTCACTACAATTTTTTTACTATTTTATTATTTTTTTATTTTGTTTCATTTCATTTCAATTTTTAAACTGTTCTTATCTCCCACGAGTTATCTTACTTTTGCCCTTCCAGTTCTCCCCCCAGTCCCACTGGGGCGGGGAGGGTGAGCGAGCAGCTGTGTGGTGCTCGGTTGCCAACTGGGGTTAAACCAAGACACACTGTGCTGTGAATGCTGTTTGTAAAGGAAACAGATTACATTGTTATGTTATGTTCCTATTTATTAGTAACTGTTACTGGAAATGGCTGCCCCACAAGCTTTGGGGATTTAGGGAGGAGGTCACAGCGTTTCTTTCTTCTTTTTGCTTTCAGTTGTCTGTGCTGTGAATGTGCCCCTTTTCATTTTTTCAGCTAGAAAAGGCTGTCCCACTGCCAGGTCTGTGCTGACGTGTTCCCCTTCTGATACCTTTTGTTGAGCTGAAGTAACAGCCAGTGCTGCCTTCAATGTCTTGTGCTTCTGGAGGTAACACAAAACTGGAGTTCTGCCACTGTGGAAATGCGTATTTTTAATGTTTTGAAGTGTAAAAGCTGTAAGGCATATTGAAGGGGGAGGAAGCAGAGGTGACCACAGCAGTCAGCTGGGGCACAGATAATTAGTGTGGATGTCAGTCTTCCTCGTGGTAGTGATTTTGTAGATAATTAGTTATGTAACATCCATAATAGTTACCTTGGGCACAAGGATTAAAAAAGTAAGGGACTGATAACTTTGTATCTGCATTTTTGCTTGCCATCCTCTGCTGCTTGCATACGTGAACAAGAGAAGTCTGCAAATATTCTTGATGCAAAGCTCGCCTGCTTGGACTTTATGTAGGGTTGCGTGGTCTTGGCCCTTTGTTAGGCAACGTGTTGCCTTCCTTCTAATTTGTTCTAGCAGATTAGAATATAGAAAAAATAGCAAAATATTCTTAAAGACTATTTTTGTATATGTGTGGGTAGGTCTTCAGGATAGGAGTGACCAAAAGCTAGATGATAGCCAATCACTTTAGAGCGTGCATTATTGCCTACTAGTGGCAGTCTATCGCCCTGTAGTGCCTACACGGAGCACTACAGCGTTCGGTTCCCTTAGCTCAAAACACAATTTCAGGATACGTAGTTTGAAGTAAGGTATAGAAACTCTTCAGAAGGTTTCAGAGAAATAACTTCCTTCGTGTTCTACATATTCTTGGAAATGCACTTGTAGTTCTCGCAGTTTTAGTGTTCTGTTCATAAAAGTTGCATTCCACGAGCATATGTACGTGCAGTGATTTAGAGTTAAAATTGCGTTTTCTTAACCTGGACATACCTTGCTATTCTAGATCTTCAGCTGCTTGTTGGAAAAGTGTAATGTGACAAAGAATTATGCTTTTTTTTCCTGTGTGTTTGAGATTTCAGACAAACCTACTCTTACAGAAGAATGCTAAAGAGAAGAGTTGTAAGAACACAAATAAAAGTAAAGTCTGTCTTAATGTTTTACTGGATCAGAAGAATGTGGCACTTTTTCAAAAACCATGGTTGGCAAGTATTCTTTAAATATCAGAGGAAAAATACATAGTTTTTTCATACACCTTTCTTAGCATGTAGCCACTTTTTTTGGTTATGAAACTTTAAATATGATATGAATGCTGCTGCTTTCCTGTAGTGAGAGGTTTCATACGCCATACTTATTCAGTTTTAATTTTCAGCCTTTTTAATGCTACCTTTCTTCTTCTTTCCTAGTAAGAATATTTACTTTCTTCTTGCTTATGAGCAGATGTACGTCCTTCTCTGAGAGAGGCTTTTGGCAAAATACGTAGGGACCAGAATTTCTATACTGGAGCTGGAGATGAATGGCCTAGCGTAAATCTGCAGCTGACAGCCTCTGCTCAGCCCTGTCACCCGCGCTCTGGGAGATGGATGATTTGCACAGGGATGGTTTGGAGGAGAACTCAATTAATTAACAAGGAAAATTCTTGTTCAATTGTCCAGCACCGCAAAACTCTTGTATCATCTCTAGAGGCGAGAGGTGCCCCTCTCTGGGCAGAAGGGCCCTGAATGAGCCCTTTTTGGCTGCGTGTTCAGAGGCGGGGGGGATGTGCACCGCTCCCGTTCGGGCTGAGGTTTAATTTTGCGGGCGCCCTTTCGGGTGGGGAGCCGGGGAGGCGCGGGGGAACCCGCTGCAGAGCCACCCCGCCGCAGCCCCGCTCGCCCGCGGGGGAGGCGAGGC
>WEKW01031114.1:121666-131795 GCA_013389905.1 Sula dactylatra | reverse complement strand
CGGGGAGCGGGGGCGGCGCCCCGGTCCTTGCCTGCCTGCGGGGGCTGCAGTCTGCCGCGGGGAGGTGGCCGGGCCGGCTTGCTAACCCTCCCGGGGCGGCTGGAGCGCTGGCGGACAGCGCTATTCTTTTGTACCGTCATCATTTAATGCCTGCAATTGCAGAGACTTCGGATAGGGCTGGGGAGAGGTCGGGAGCTGGCTGCTGTAGTCCCTAGAGTTTGCTTGCCAGCGCTGGGGAAGTGTGCTAGGGATGTGCTGGGGGCGGGGGGTCCTTTCGTTTTATTTTATTGCAATCGTTTCCCGGCTCATCTTCCAATGGCATGTGGTCCAAGGAGTTGGGAAGAGTAGTACCTCTGCATGCAGTGGAATGATGTGGTAGAAACACTTTTTTGCTCCATCTCACCTTATGTATCATGCCACTACATTTAATGAATCATAGAATTGGTTGGAAAAGACCTCTAAGACGATCAAGTCCAACCATCAGCCCAGCACTAGCATGCCTCCTAAACCATGTCCCGAAAATGGAAATGCATACGCTTTGTTTCACAGAAAAAGTCCATGAAATTTTTTTGATGGCATTTCTGTTTTTTCATGTTTGTAGATTCAGGTTTCCTTCAAAGCCACAAAAGAAACCCCCTTGTGGGGTTCTCTGAGAAGTCAGAAAGCCTTACAGATACAGGGGATCTAATCAGTGTAGTTAGCCTGAGTTGCCAAAAGTCTGTCAAGTAAATTAAGCAGCTGGAATACAAGAGGAAAGGGTTCTTGCACAGGCAAATAACCACAGTAGGAAGCAGAGGGTAGCAGTAAATGATTTCTTCCTCTAGTACTGTTTTACAGGGATCTGTCCGGGGCAGGTCAAGCTAGTTGACCAGGTAAAGGGGCAAGTAGTGAAGTGAGAAGGCTTGGTGGTGATATTAAAGTGTGGAAAAATACCAAAGACAAGGGGCAGCTGTGAAAAAAATTGAGAAAGACCTTATAAGGCTGTCTGGGCAATAACGTGGCAAACGAAATGGCAGAGAGGGATGTAACTGAACAGAAGGAACCAGCTTTCCATGTGGAAGATGGGCTGTGAGCTCACTGTTATTGCCCGGGGAGACAACGGAGGTCCTGACAAAATGAAGTTTCCATGGGACTGGACTGTACCACTTTCCATAGGGCCTCTTGGTTCTGATAGTGGCCAAAAGCAGATGCCTAGGGAAGAGGGAAGAAATTCAGAGCAAACACAGAGATGCTTTCTGCTGCTGTTGTACTAACCTCCAAGATTTTGCAATTCAAGGTCTTCCCTGATGAGAAGTTTAAACCTGTGGTAGGGTTTCGGTGGCTTATTAGCCAAGGCATAGGAGTGGGATGTGTGATGTGGCCCATTTGAGTGGGGAGTTAGATTTTGACATGCGTATAATCTTTGTAAGCTGTGTAAAGGCAAGGTAAGGATCAGAAAGGATAGGAAGAAGGCAGAGCAATCCTAACTGTTGCAGGGCTTATCTACAGGTCTTGGCTAAAGAAATCAAGAAAATTCTTGAACTGTGAGCTGTTGCCTTACAGTTACTCATTCACAAATGTACTTTGATGCAATCATGCTGCTATTCACGGTTATGACCTGAGGATATTATGGGATGAAAATAGCAACTTCCACAGATGAAGTAATCTGTTGCTGTAAAAGTGTTTCTGAGGAATATGTTGACACATCTGTATATATTCTGAAGAGGTGGGTTTAACATGTTAATGACAGAACTTAGTAGGATTATAGAAATGTATGATTACAAACAGTCTCTGTTTAAAAAAAAAAGTCTCTTCCTTCATTAAAAGGTATTCTTATAAGGCTAGTAATAAAAGCGCAGGCATTCCTGTGCCTTACTCTATCTTCATATTCATCTGTGTGGCTTGTAAGCAATGGGTTTAAAGTTTAAGCATGAATTCAGGTATTTGGAGAACCAAAAAAGACAAGTTCTAGCATTTCTTATGCTGAAAAGTCATAATACTAGAAAGTTTGTGGCTTGGTTTTTAACAAGGTGTTAGGGAGTCTTTGGTGCTGGAGGAACTGACGCTTTGTGGCCTGTAAATGTATGGCCGTGTTTCCTGATGGATTAATATTTCGGTTCGCTTAAAACAGCTAAATTGAGAGTTCATTGTTTTAGAAAAAGTCACTGTTTGCTTGGCACCATATCTGCAACTTATTTTTATACAGAGGGATATCTGAGAAAATGGGCTCTATGTGAACAATTGAACCGAAACACATAGCTAAATGACTACTGCGTGGACCATTACTGGTTTGTGCCTTTGCTCTGTTCCTGCAACAGCGAGGTGCCTCTGCATTTGTGTGTGCTTCGTGCAAATTTTGAAGTACACAGTTGAAGGAGGATGCCTGTGGGGTAAAATAAGTCTCAAATTAAATGTACCTTTTCCTGAAAAGTACTTGTGTAAATAAGGTAAATAAAAGCTATTTTAAAACAAGGTAGTTTGTCTTAAGCAAATGTTTATATTGATGGGTAGGATTGAAAAATTCAGAGTTATCCTTTTTTTTCTCCATTGGAGGTGTGAGTTAACCTTATTTAATATTATGGAATGATGTGTTTCTGTATTTATAGGAAAGGGCTGTCCAGAGGTTCTGCAAATCGGTGTCTTTCTGGAAAAAGTGGAGAGTCTCTTCCAGCAGTTTTTGAGAGAAATGTGCAGGAAGCCATCGACAATTATACTTGGTATGCATTCACTTCTGAAATAGTACTTCATTAATGGACTCTTGGCATAAGTAGGTATTTCAAGATCAGTATAAATTTTCACTAGTCATGCTTCTAGTCATTCTCATGGATGACAACTATTGCAGGATATAATGCAGGATATAAATTGACCTAACCCATTGTTTAGAGGATTTGAAATTTACTCCTGGTTTGTGTTATGGATTTGTGTATTTTTAGAGCATAGTGAAGGGCACTGATTTAGCCTGGCATGGATGTCAGACTTCTCGGTTAAATGCAAATAGTGCTCACCAGCATTGCAGGTCAGTTAACTTTCAAGAAGTTTCATTCCAGTTGCCACTGGTTAGGATTTGCCTGGCCTGTATGTCTGACTACCCTTGCTTTCCCTGCGTTTCAAAGTGGACGGTAGCTGGCAGGCACCAGCTAGAGCTTTCTGAGAGCTGGAATCGCAGAGTTCAAGGTGTAAAGTGCATCAGGTCTAACAGCATAAAAGACATTGTGCACAGATATGTAACTCCATGCTATTTGAAACATCTGTAGAGATGTTATGCTCAGTTTTGCATAGATTTCCTGTGATAGCTTTTAATGGAGTTAAAGAAGGCTTATGTTATATTTAATGTATAGTTTTGATGTGCCCGTTCACTGAACTGGAGAAAACAGAGATGGAAGTGCTTGGTACTTGTGTGTATATATGTGTGGATTATTCTAGAGTGCCTTTACATTGCAATGATATACATACATGTAAAAGCATAATGCTGTAGAAGGAATTGCCTTTAAGGCAGTAAATGGTACGAACAGGAGCATGTATTCATTGAACTCTACTTAAAAACATATGTTTGCAACTCTTCACATCAAGTCTAATAGCATGTTCTGAAAATCTTGCTTCCAACAGGAATATGGATCACTGACCATTTATGGGATCAGTTGCATTATTTTTAAAACGTTTATACAGAAAACTATTGTGTTCTTCATTTTAATTTGTCTTCTTTTCATAGTGAAACGCTTTCATCACTTTCATCTACTGGTCGTACAACACCCACAGAGTTGAATAATTCTTGGTCTGGAATAAACAGCTATACTACTGGTTTGTCTACTGAAAGAAGTTCAGTTTACTCCTGGAGGGATGATGTACGTCACAGAAACTTTAATAGTACACTTTATGTAAATAATGTAGAGTAGATTAATTTGTACAGAAAATGGACATGCAGCATATCTCCTGTAGAAGTTGGCCGCTTTCATTAATTATAGCCTAATGATTAAGTATATTAATTGAATATTTAAAAAATAGTTCTGTTTGCAAGTTGATATCAGTGCAGCTGATGTGTAACAAAGAAAAATGGAATAAAAATGTAAAAGGATGAAATTTGGGGAAAACAAACCTGTTTTACCAAAGAAGGTTGGCTAAGTTTTCTGAGTCCAGGAGAGTGATAAAATATGTGTTTTCAAATACAGCTTAATGCAGGTAGTGTCTAAATTGAACTATTCTCAATGTTTTGAGTCATAAAGTACATTCATGAGCATGCATGTAAATGTTCCAGTCTGAGTAAATATTTAGCTCTTACCTAAGCTCAGTTCTGTTTCATAGATAGTGCAGAGAGTGGTTAAACCCGTTACGGAGGCTGACCTCTGAGGCATACTGGTGCAGGCTGGCAGCATTGAATAAATCCAGGAGCATTGCTGTTCCAGCCACTTTAATTTTAAATAGCCATCCATGGCTGGTAGTGGTAGTTCTGCCATACCTTCTGCATAATATCCTAACCTTTAGGGTGCTGATCCCATCTGCTGCTTCCAGCCCTCCAGGAGGAAGCCTCACCCTGGATCGTACAATAACCTGGGCAAGAGTTATTTTCCCATTCCTTTTTGGTGTGATCCCTTCTGTAGCCTGAAGCGGTTGGGGCACTCAGCTGGAAGTGAACAGATGGGATTTGGGCCCTGAGTATTGTTACTTTTTTCTGTGTTTCAAAGTGTCTAATATAAGTGGCCAGATATCATTATGGACAGTGTCCCAGCTGAGAGGAACCCCCAGCCAAGCGCTTGTTCCCACATTACTGGATCAAGTCAGGCTCTTCCCTGCTACCTTCATATGCCCCTGCACTCACCCATTTCTGGTTGCACTGAGCTGTAGCTTCAGTGAAGAGGTGTGGCAGGCCATTTCTCACACTGAGGGTGGTTTCCTAACCACCAGACTAAGTCATGCAGAAGGAGGGTGCCCCCTCTTGGCCCTCTTAACTGTTTTACTCAAAAAAATGCTGCTCAAAAGAGCAGGGAGCTTTGGTGCTGTGGGTTGCAGAGGTGCAATGTGCATGCTTCACTCCATGTTGGAGCAGGGAGGGAGCCAGGAGTCCAGACACTTTATAACTGGTGTTTTCTGTCGGCCAGTCCTAGACAGCTAGGTCCTTTTTGCTAAGTCACCTTGCTCAGGCCAGCTACCTGGGATATTTTTTGCACTGCAGTATATAAATTGTATCTCCAAAGTAGGTCGTCTGAAGATCCATTCTGAGATGCTCAGCTTAATCGGTCAAAGTTGTCCTGTTCTTTAAATATTGTGGGGTTTTGAATATAAATGTGTGTGCACATTTGCTAACAACTATTAATTTTATAATATGTAGGAATTTGATAAAGCCAACACAGAGAGAGTGCATCAGTTATTTTGGGAGATTGATGAAATGCTGTTTGAAGGAAAAGTAACCTCCCAAACTCAGAGCCTGCAGGCAGAATGTGCAGACTGGGTTGAACGATTTCCTCACCTAAGGTAAGGAAATTTCTTGCTATTACTAGTTTTAACCAGTCGTGACTCTAATTTGAATTTTTGGGGTACCCTCGTATTAATTGCTCTTCATGTATGGCATCAATAACACCTTTGCATTCAAATCTGGATCTCTGGGACTGAGCTGTGCCATAGTTATGCAGTAACTCTGGTGGTGCACTAGCAGCTAATGCTCTTTATTTTGCTTAATGATTGCAAAGATATTTTAGCAGGATGTAATGAGAAAATAATAATGCACCATTTTCATAATGACTTTTTCTAAATAAAGAATACATCTTGTAAAGAAATATATATTTTTTTTTTTTTTACTGTAAACGAAGACATACTGTGAAATTCCAAGGAATTCAATGTTAATTCTGTTAACGGTTCTTCTAAAAATAAAATGAAAAATGAAAGCGACCACATGCTTCACACATACTGCACAGCCGTAATGTCTTCCTAAGTTGTGTAAATCAATGTAAAACAATGTGTGATGTTAACCCAACAATAGCTAGTTGAACAGATATGAGGATGTATACATGATTAATGAGAATTGTTTTGCATACATGTGCAAAATGTCTAGGCAGCCTGATGATGGCTTCTTACAACACAGGGGACAAAAGTTAGAGTTGCACTGCGTTGTACTGTCCTCTTCGTAAATGATGGCATCTCATTCTTAGTGAGATGTCGTGGCGCTAAGCTATTCTAAATATAGACCTGCATGTGTCTATCTTCTAGGCAATAGTTTAACACCACTAAAAAGAATGCTGTCAACTGTGGTGTGCTTTCAGTGCTTTTAGATAATTTGCGGAGGCTTGCTACTAGTAAGTATAAACTAAAATCAACTAACAAAGCTGGTCACACTGTTAGGAACAAGAGAGAATTGTTAAATAAAACTGAGGCAATTTTCACTAGCATTAAAGCATGCTTTGCCTTTTTTAGATACTGTAAAACTTAATAGAACATGCATAAAATGGAGACACATTTTTGTGCTGTGTAGTTCAAAATATTAAGTACTTTCATTATATTTTCAGAGTGTTTTTACTAGGTGGAATTTTTTTAAGTGATTCCTTGTACTTACATTCTTCTGATTCAAATCTAATGCTGGCAATACCAAGTCCAAAAGCTTGAAAGCAAACTGAAGAAATCTGGGAGCTCTGTGTCATTTGGTACTAAGATGTGGTACGTGCTGTGGTTTAAAAAGAAAAAACCAAGTTGTTCTCATTTTTGTGGTTCAACCCCAGTCAGCAACCAAGCCCCACACAGCCGCTAGTTCACTCCCCCCTGGTGGGATGGAGGAGAGAATCAGAAGAGTAAAAGTGAGAAAACTCGTGGGTTTAGATAAAGGCAATTTAATAGGGAAAGCAAAAGCTGCGCACGCAAGCAAAGCAAAACAAGGAATTCCTTCACTCCTTCCCACGGGCAGGCAGGTGTTCAGCCATCCCCAGGAAAGCAGGGCTCCATTAAACGTAATGGTTACTTGGGAAGACAAATACCATCACTCCGGATGTCCCCCCCCTTCCTCCTTCTTCCCCCAGCTTTATATACTGAGTGTGGTGTCCTATGGTATGGAATATCCCTCTGGTCAGTTGGGGTCAGCTGTCCCAGCCGTGTCCTCTCCCAACTTATTGTGCGTCCCCAGCCCACTCGCTGGTGGGGTGGTGTGAGGAGCAGAAAAGGCCTTGGTTCTGTGTAAGCACTGCTCAGCAGTAAGGAAAACATCCCTGTGTTATCAACACTGTTTCCGGCACAAATCCAAAACACAGCCCTGTACTAGCTACTATGAAGAAAATGAATTCTACCCCAGCTGAAACCAGCACAGTTAATAAGCTTAAACATCAAAACTCAGTTTGTGTTGACTAGTTACTCAGAAGAACAGCTTCTGGGATGCCAGATTTATTTCTGAGATATTTTTGTGCTTCAAAGAGCTTGCTAGCTGTCCTTTTTTTTTTTTCCAATTTGTAAACCAGCTATGTCGATATATATGAATACTTAGCTCAGCATGTGGGAATAAATTTACTTGAGAACTGTCATCAATAGGAGAAAGATCAGATCTATTTAAAGAGAAAGCTTTTTGTTCTTGGCTTACAAAATAATAAGTAAAAAGGCTATTGCTTAGAGCTTCATGTGGCATAAAGTGCTGTTTTGTGAAAGGTAGTCTCAAGAAAATGTGTTCAGGTGAGCTGCTTGCACTACAGCTGTGACCAGCAGATTCTTTCGAAACCCCTTGTGAATTCCAGTGAAGCACAGTTCAGTAAGCAGTGATTATTATTTACCTGTATTGTGTTCAGAAATTATTTTATAGAGTAATTTTTTGTACATTTAAATAGAGTTGCTTTTACCTTTTCTCTCTGCTTCCATGCATTATGCATGTTGGATTTTGTGCGTTTTCTGAACATTAATTCTAGTCTTAACTATCCATGTAAACGTTTTGTATTAGGACTTCGCCTCACATTGATGGATACTGGAGTTGGATAAGCGAAGTTGTAGCAGATGTTATTTGTCTTCTGTATTCATTTTTAAACATTTCTTATGGAGTTTTGATAAGAAGGAAGCGCGTTTACTTTATCAGCCTTTAGAACAATCTAACAAGTTTGACTATTTGCTCTTAAAACTTATAAGCTAGAATCTCATCTTGCGTAAATCAGCTTAACTGTAGTGACTTAAATACTAGGCGGTGTTAATGTATTACACAAGGCCCTGGCCACTCCATAAATTGCTTTTTCAAAGCAAATGTAAGGCGTGCTTTTGCATTGCCTACTGTTTGCAGGTGTTTGTATTGTTGGTATTTGCATATGGAGTGGATTTCAGTCTAAGATATCACTCTCTCTCTCCTTGTTAATCAGGGTTGTAGGAAAGCAGCTCCTGTTGCCGAAGGATGAAGGCTTTCAGCATTTTCAGAGCAAAAGTGATACGTCTGTGGATACTAACTGTTTACCTGGCCTCCGTGAATGTACTAGTAACATAAAAGAGTATGTTAATTTTTTTAAGTTTTTCTTTTTGGTCTTTCCTCTTCAGAAGTATGTACAAATATTACTTTTGTATTACTGAAACATTTCAGTATAATTAAATATGCACTTTCTTCTTTCTTTGAATATTTAATTCTCATTTTGTTGATATTTTTTCAGGCTCTGCATTTCAGGCTCTAAACTGATCCCAACAGCATCTCCAATACATAAATCACTGGATTCAAGTTCCACTAGGATTTCTGCCTCTGATTCATCCATGTATTCATTCCTGGAAGAAGAAATCTATGATGTGGATGGAAAAATAGAAGAATATCTTGCCTTTGACAACAAGGAGCTGTAAATAACAGATATATGTATTTTTGAAGAAAATAATGAAAAATTATCAGTGAGCCCAGTCAGGGTTCATAAACTCTGTTTCTCTTCTGTAAAATACAGTTCCTCCTGTCCCTCTATTCAGTAGCACAGTGGTCAGAGCACTCACTGGGCATGTGAAAGATTAGGTATGTTCTCTATCTAGTGGTTCAAAACTCACATCTCCCATGTCAGAGGAATGTGTCTTAACCACCAGTTGTTTGGAGGTGTTTCGTGCATGGTGGTTTGATAGAATGAATATTTAATTTTGAGACAGGGAGTGGAATGAAGGAATTCCTACTTCCCGGGTGAATGCCTTGATCACCAGGTTGTTTAGGGTCATTACACTGTATGTGCTCTCATTGTCTGCCCTAATAAATCTTAAATTCTTTTTGTGCAGTGTATAACAGCTTTGTAAGGAGAGATGCAGGATAAAACCTGCATTTAGAGTACTCTTGTGAGTAATGCAGCTGTCTTCTCAACAATGACAACCTAGGTTTCCCATGGCCGAGTTGAATGTTCTAGCAACTAAGGTACTGGGTAGAATAAAGACCATAATGTGTTGTTTTCTAAAAGGCCTCTACAAGGGGGAAAGTTTTATAGGACTAGTAGGGCACAAAGCATAACTTTTTGTGCTAAAGCTTGATGCATTAACATGAAAAAGATATGGTTGTTCTGAAAAACTGAGAAACCAGACTGAGACCCAGGTAGACCCTTTCAGTCCTGTTTTTGAAAGAGGGCCTGGGTTTCCATTTTGGAAAAGATTTAGGATTAAGAATCCTTTTAGGAGTGAAGTATCACTTTGTTTTGCTAACTAAGCAAACTTAATTTGGGAGAGGGACTCGACTGAAGGTGCTCTCCTTTGTGCCTCCTTGATGTGTTGTTTCTTGTTTCCTTCTCAGGAATCGATTCTGAAATATCTTATTCTCCATAACTAAAGCATAAGGAGTTATAAAGGTTGATACAAAAATAGCTTGGTCATTTTGCAAGTTGGACCATTCAGCCAAGTCTTATAGTTAAGATGTTTGTAGTCCAGTTTGAGAAAACTAAAAAGTGACTGAGAAGAGAAAGGGAGATAGTAGAAACTAATATGAATTTGGGATCATTCTTGACATTTCAAAGAAATTACATTTCCTTTGGAGGAAATATCATGGCATTAAATAAAAATAAACATTTTTAAAAAAAAAAAGTTAAAATTTTCTTCCTAAGAAGTGTATTAGAAGACCAGGTTAGGAAATGTTGCTTCCCTAGGTAGGAAGCTGGGGGGAAAAGTAACTGTCCACACAGTAATGGAAGGGAAGGAGGGGAGCATAAGCCTATGGGCTCTGCTCTTCTTGTCAGGCTGCAGAAATCCTTTAAACATGTTTGTC
>WEKW01031114.1:58431-121634 GCA_013389905.1 Sula dactylatra | reverse complement strand
AGTGATGCAGATGTGTGCAGGTACACAGGATGCTATATAAAAGAAATGTTCTATGTGATAGTCCTCCTGCCAAATGCAACAGACAGTAGTTCCTTTATGTTACAGTAAAAAGCACAGGATTTAGTCGTGCCTTGTATAGAGCTGTTCCTTTTAGAGCTTCAGATCCTTCTGTTGTAAGGCCCTGACTGGANTCCCATGGGAATTTATTTGAATTTGCTTCCTTTATTAGTGATGATGAGAGTTGGGAACAAAAGAAAATGCATCTTGCTGAGAAGAGGAGTAAGCATGGCATTCCCCCTGTTTCTCCTGATGCCTGTATCAAAGATGCTGTGGCTTCTGAAGTATTTGATCACATCTGGAGAAATGTCATTGGAATATTGGAGGAACTGATTAAAAAAAATTGGGAAACTAGTATCACAGGTATTTGTTATTTTTAGATATGGTTTTTTATTGAAGCTAACTCAGGGAAGTGATTTGATCTCCACCCCCCATCCCACCCTAAAGTTTGAGAAACCTGGTTATTTTAAGACAGCCAAGTTGGCAGTATAGCATTATAAGATGGGTAATGCCTTGCCATGTGCACATGTGCACAGACCTCCTTGCACCTAAAATATAAACATTCCTACTATTTTTCAGGGAGTTTTGTATGAGAGGTGTAAAGAAAGGAAGAATAAAGGGAAAAAGGAAAAATGAAGATTGAAAGAGCTTCATTGCAGGAGAGCACATTTAAAAAAAAAATAAATTATTAATCATTGGCTTGGGATGCAAATTGATGCTGTTAGCAGGGGATCACTGATGATGATGGGATCTGAATCTGGAACCTAGGAATCAGTCTCCTAGTCCTCATTGTTTGAGCTTTGTTAATGAAAAGAACCCTTAGGTAGTCAGATTGTTAAAGCAAGATAGCCTTGCTGACAAGTGAAGGAGTTTAATGAGTTTAATATAGGATGAAGAAATGGTGATGCATGCTGTTTATTTCTATTTTATTTTATGTTTTTGTGTTCTAACAGACTGTTGTGCGGAAAAGTAAAAGCTAGGAAAATTAACTAGAAGTGAACTTCTATTTAGTGTGCATGTGCTGTCTTTGGAGTCCGAGAAATTTCAGTGCTGCTTTTAATGTATTTTAAAAGGACAGTAGAGAAGAATACCTGGGGGTGGGTTTTGGTAATCACCTCAAATGTAAGGTACACTCAACCTCAAATATAAGTCTACAACAAAGTAAGAAATGGCAAAATTTCTCAGAAAGCTTTCAGCATAAGAACTTAACATGTCAGGTGTTACTGAAATATAAAAGGGCTTTTCACACCATGGGTAGATTGTTTAGCTCAATATTATAGTTTAGGGAGGATAACTTAACAGTTTTGTGACAGGCGTGCTCTTTGATCTTTGTGAAGGGCATCAAGTTATGACAAATAGATAGCTAACCAAAGTATTTCAACTAGGAATGTAAAAGAATTTGGGTTTATAGTAGAAATAAGATGGTGGTATGTGCCCATACTGAAACAGTGTGTCACTGCTGTCGGGCAAGGATAGGATCAATAGACTTTTTTGTGTGTTAATCTGGTTTTTTTCTTGCTAAGATTCTAGAATTAGATTAGAATTATAGCTCTAAAATTTGCTTTAAAAAAAAAAATCTTTGGGAAATTTCGAATACCATTCCAAGAGTCTTAACAGTATTTCCTTAAACAACCAACCCCCTCCAGCTCTGCTTGTATAGACCAACTTGTTTGTCAGTGTCAGAGAAAGCATAAACAAATGGGAAGTGCTTTCAGAAAAACATTATTTGTAGTTTTAAATTTATGTGATATTTAAAAATCTACTATATGAAAGTCTTTATTTACTGTGCAATGTAACATTGTTTGAATCTCAACAAAAGATGGCTGGTAAATGTACAAAAAGTAAGTTATTTCCTGTACTTTTTTTTTTTGCTGTTGTGCAGAGGGTGACAAACAGGTGGAAAAACTGAAAGCTGTTACAGCAAAACTGCCACATTTGCCAGTTGCTTGTATTACAGCAGATGCTGGGAGTGTTCCTCTTTCCAGAGGCTGTGAAGCACGAAGTGTATCTTTTGGGTCTCATTTGTTTTCCTCACAGGTAAAAATAACTTTCTGTGAAAATGGTGGTTTTTTTTCTGCTAACTTGGGACAGAGTCTTGGTTGAAGCTAGAAAAGGCTATTTTTTCCCCTTCTTTTAAAACCAATTAGGTATACTTAAAATAAGTCATCTCATTTAAAACGAAGGTTCATTAAATGTGCGTTTCTTGATTACTATCATTTGTTCTTCTTTGGTGGTTCTTAAAGGTGCTGTTTACCACTAAGATATTGCTGAAGTTGCTTTACAAAAAACCCACTTGTTAGACTGTATTCCATCCTTAGAAAAGAATTCTGCTTTTATTGTGGTCCAGTAATGTCGTCTTGGTAGAATTAAGAAAACAAATGGGGCTCTTCCCTGGACTGCAGGGATGTGAAGTTGCAACTTAAAGTCATTTACTCGCAAGTTTCAGACTCTATCATTCCTTTTCATTTTTTTGCCTCTTGCAAAAGGGGACTCTGCTGTATGTCTGCTCTGGTACTATACCTTACCTGACTTTGTGGAAACTTGTATTGATAAAATGCCCTTTCTTGTCGCCCACTTGCTGCCTCCTCCCTCTGTCCCCTGGCTCCTGTTTTGCACGCTTCTTTTCCAGCCACAGCTTCTGTTTTTTCTCCCCTATCTCTCTCTGTTCAGTTCAAGCAACTTCGTTCTATTTTGGCTGCTCTTTTTCCATGCTTGCTAGGTATTGAGATAAGAAATGCAGAAGAGAGAGCACAGCAGTCTCAATGCTCGCTGCTGGCAGCCTTGGTTCTGTCGTGTTCCCAGCAGCCAGAAGCAGTGAAATGTTTAGATAAGTAATGTTCAGGATCTGTGCCCCTGGGCTGGACTGTGCTGAGGGAAAATGGAAACTTCAGAGAATTCAACTCTGGCTTCAACTGAAACTTACTTGCAAATTGAATTGCAATTCAGTAACTAAATTACCCAAGTTCTGTTTGTAAGAATCTGCTCATAAATTAGCAAAGCAACATATTTGCCCCATCTACTACTGAGAACCATCTTAACAGAAACTTTTCTAAGAAACAAGTAAAATATTTCCTAACTGTGGGCTTTTAGAGGTCTTCCTTCAAAAAAAAAAAAAAGTTAATGCATATTTGTTGCTTTTACTAGGTTCACCGTTTCTCCAGCAACTTCTGTAGTGATTTGAATGGTGTGATGACAATTCAAGCAAAACCACTCCAACAGAGGCATGTTGTCACAGTAGAAAAAATACAGTAGGTGTTGGTATTGATTTTTTTTTCAAAATGTGGCAAATTCTTATTATGCAAAAGATGTTTTGCAGTTGTGAGAAGGCAGCCATCTCCTTTGTGTGTATCACTGATGTGACAATGATTTGTAGAGGTTGCAATGATACTCTGTTAAGAAATTCTTTTACGTTTTTTCCTTCATCCTCATTCCCTATCTCGCTCTCCTTTCTCTTTCCTTAGGAATGAGCAAGAAGACAAACAGCACAGCATTGGCTCCAGTGCTCCAAATTCAGTGCACACTAGGTTGGGGAGAATTGCTGATAACAGTGTTCTCTCATCTTCTCGGGTACTGCTGGCATCTTCTAGGAAGCTACCAAGCCATCGTAGGTTACCTTCTCTCACTTCTGACCAACTCTCCTCAAAAGCTCCTAATATGTACAATGATGAAATCCTTAGGGGGACTAAATTGTGAGTTTTTTCATTTTATTCTTTGCTTTCCTCAGAACTTTACTGAAATTTCACCAGTGAAGGATTTTGCAAAATACTTGACAACTAACCCAAGATTTATTATTGACTCTAGAATTCAGAGAGAAAAAGAAAGCAAGCAGAACTGTGTTTTTTGAGGAGAGGCATGTGTTTCATTTTTTTATTGTTGTATTAGCTGCTGTTACTTCTTGTAGCTGAGCTCTGTAATGTACTGCGCAATAATTTCATATTACTTCAGTAAAGAAGTCTTTGATATGATTTTTCCTAAAAGAGGAATCCTTAAAATTCTGTAGGGGTGTCAGCTCAGATCGTTTATCTTCTGCTCGTGCACCTACAACCCGGAACAAGTTACCACCGATAAATGCAGAGGCTGTTGAACAATATCTTTCAGTACCTCGACTGCAGCAGAGCTCTGTAAGTTGAGTTTGTTTTTGTACTGGTGAAGAAATTCAAGCTATTTGGAAATAAATTGCTCTGTGTCACTGGTTGAAATGAGCAATTTTACAGTTTCTGTTGGTTCGTATTTAATACATGGTCCTAACATGCTAATGTGTGTTACATTGGGGTACTATTAGAATGCAAAAGAAGCCAGTTTAAAACCTCAGGTCACAAACAGATCATGGTCATTAGACTTTCCTCTGAAAACAGAAAAATCTGGGGGTTTTTAAGAAAAAAGGGAGAAAAACAACTAACCATACAGAAAGTAAACTTGCACTTACATATTTCTAGATTTAAATAGCTCTTTTCAGTGTTTTCTTCATCAATGTTAGGTTATAAGAAGTAGAAAATTATGCTCACTGAAGTAGAAAAGGATACTGACTGAAAAAAAATTAATCTTATTGATACTGGCCTATTTTTGAAAGATAGGGAAGTAATAAGTCACCACAATGAAAGTAAAATGACATTTTGATATTATTTTGCTTCTGAATAATATTTTGAATTGAGACACAGGTGAAGTCTATTATTATTATTTAATTAATATAATTAATTTGGGGATTACAGAGCCTCAAATCTCTTCGCAAAACATGAGTACCCTGAAGTTACCTTAAGTTGGTGCTTTTGGTTAGCAAAAACATTTTTCTTTCCTTCTCTTGTGTTTTTCTCTATGGCAATGGAAAAATTATTATTCTAGCCAATTCATTTGCTGCATTCTATCAATGCTCTTTTTAATTCTCTCAGCATCGAGGACGATATGCGCATAGCAGAGTGTCAAGCGCAGTGCCTGGCAGTACAGAGCAACAGCCACTCAGAGAAAGAACTGTTATTATTGATCAATTTTCAAGGCCCAACACAACTCATACATTCAGGGTATGTTACAATGTAAGTATAGAGATATGGAAAAGTGAAGAAGCTTCTGTTTGTGCCCACTGTTGGTCTACAGAAGGTCTCATTTACTGGGTCTCTCCTGAATTCTGGCATACAGGGATTCCTCCTACCTGTTGAGAGGAAGATGTTAAAAGGATTTGCAAGGGTGTGGGACCTTGAAAAACAGGACTAGTGTACGAAGAAGAGATATTTTTTCAAGTCTAGTGCATTGAACAGTTCCTTTGAGGGTGTCTGTGCACTGGAAGTGTGAAGTTTTAGTACTGCTTGGAGCTGTGCAGCTTGGTAGGACTCACTCTGCTGGGCTAGATTGTAAAAACTGTAATCAAACCATTTCAGGAAATAAGCATACCACACTAGCTAATAGTATGTCTTCCCTTTTTACAGCCAGACACACCTCAGAAGAGATCACTGACTTCCATGGGTTTTGCTAACCACAGAGGGACAGGTCAAGGATTTTTAATAGGTAGGCAAAATAAGAATCACCTGGAAGGCAAAAGGCCCATAAAACCTATTAACCCATAGTACAGTTGAAGTAAAGTGCTCAGGATATCTCAGCATAAAAGAATAACATGTGTGCTTGGCAGGATCTTTTGAGTTTGGTTTTGAACTTTCTTTTCACTTGTCTCACTTGGTCGGGACTGTTAGGCGCCCTGCAAAGCTTTTTTTTTTTTTTTTTTTTTTTTTTTTATATGGAAGAAAAAGGATTTCCCCTCATCTTAAATTTTTTTTTTTTTTTTTAAAGATTTCAGCATATTTACAATTATGGTGAGAGTATGTGATGTACAAGCTAAATGTTTTGCAGCTGCTAGACTAGCAACACCAATATGTGTTTGAGCTGTTTCATGACATAAATTTTATTTTAGCCCCCATATAAATGCACCAAATTAGTACATTATTTATGTGGGGAAAAATAAAATTTAAAATATGCATTTTTAACATAAGTACAAAGCTCTCATAAATAATAAAAAAAAATCAATATTGATTTACAATTGTTTCTTTCATTATAACACCAAAAAAGAGAGCAGCCCTATGTGGCTTATTTAGTTCCATTGTTACAATAAAGCTGACTAGCTAGTTCCTGAGGTATTTGCGTGCTTGTATTTAACCTTTATTTGTTTAGAAGTTCCTTGAGCTTAAAGAAGTGTATGACTGGGATAATTTATAGAAAAGGTGATGTAAGAATAAGGGCAGGTTAGCGCACGTTGTTCTGAGCAGGCTGATGGAATAACCCATACAAAATCTTGGTGTGTCTTTCAGATTCTACCACAATTAATAAACAATGTTTTATCTTTTCTAGGCTCACAGCTTTACTACAGATCCTTTCAGAGAAATCCTCCAACCTTAAGGAAGAGATTTCAGATTGCTTCTTAACTCAGTTTAGGAAGAAACAGAAACCCCCTGCACTGAATGGAAGACTGAAGTGCTAAATTTGCCAGCTGGTATCCTGTGTAACAAAGAACATATGCTGGTTTCTGAGCCTTGCAATCTTCAGGATGCCTGCATTGCCTTCTTTTAAAGCTGTCTGACCAGAGGTTAGATTAAAAATCAGAGCAAAATGAAATAAATGGTTGAGGTGTTTGTTGTGTATGCAGAGTCAAGACGCTGCTGCTGCTGCGCTTTCTTCTCAGGCATTCCTCCCTTTTCTGTCTTTCCTTAGGGAATTGTTTTTCTATCTATAAAGCAAATAAGTTATGTTTAGGCTGTTAAGTCCTGTTCCCACTTTTTTGTTTTTCCTTAGTGTTAAAGATGTTCTAGTCTGTCCAAACATCAGTCATACGTGAAATTTATACTTTCAAACAGGAGTTTGTGGTATCTCCTCTTTAACTGCTGTTTAAATGTTTCTCTATTTTTCAGTTTGTCTGGTTATTGCAGTTGCTCTCTTGTAAATATTGTCTGTCCCTACTTTTTCTTCTTCCTTTAATTCTTTTGAGACGGAATTCATTCATTGTTTCTGCTTATGCTGTTCTAACCGTCAGTAACTATGGGAACTGCTGGGATAAACTTGTTTACAGGAAGCAGTGTTTTCCCTGCCAGGCCAAATGTGTTTATAGATGTTGAGCAATTGAATCTATATGCTGACAAGTCAGTAAGACTGTTCCACTTCTTCAGACTTCTTATAAAATATTGCCTCTTATTGTACAAATTAATCATATTTTGAAATATCCAAGCTTTCAAAGTTTTAACATGAAAATACGTACTTAACTGATGAAAGCATTATTTCATACCTCTTTGTGTAGACCCAAATGGAAAGATCAAAGAGGAGACTGGGATGGTGTTCTGCCTAGAGATCACAGCCCTGATCAGGTCCCTGGCTATTAATACCGTGTGCATTTGCAGTCAGGGATTCCTCATTCCATTAGAGAGCCAGCAGTTTAAGTAGATGTGGTTGAAGAGCTGTCGAAGGGGAAAGGGAGGAGGACAAAAACAATTTTTGGCCAAATTGTGCAGTTAAGAACAGAATCAGTTTCTTCTGCTTGGGAACTAATACCAATTCTCCTCACTTCTTTTTATGAATCTTCAAGGATTTGTAATCCAAGGCAAAACATTTGTAATATGTATTTTATATCTGTACTGTTAATCAGATTTCTGGTTTTTGTAAATGTCATCAAGAACTGCATTCTTTTGAGTAAATGAAAACATTTTAAAATTACTTGCCTGCCTTAGTATTTTTCTTCTTTGGCTACACTAATTTTACTGGTGATGATATGGTAGAGTTATGTGAGAAAGCAGAATGATTTTGCTTTGGAGTTGCAGGTTGATTTCATACAGTTACAGGTCAGTTTGCAGTTTCTTCAGAAATACCAGGTGAAAGATGACATAACATTAAAAATTCACATTTAAGTCTTCTCCACTGATGTGTCCAAAATACACTTTTGCTCTTGTGAGCACTCCCTCCTGTACTGTATAGACATGGACAAGAATGCAGAGAAACGATGGCAAAATGTGTCCCTAACCATCTTGTGGCACTTTATGGCAACCAACGTCTTACATTGTGGACTAAATGAATGGATGAACATGTACTGCTTTAGTTCTGTAATGGCAGAAGTGGGAACCACACAGTGAAGAGTGGTTCTTCATCTGGCACTTTGTGAAAGAGAAGTTTGCTGACCTCTGTGAAGTGGTAGAGCTCAGTCACTGGATTTCTGAATGGAGAGAAGAGCAGAGCAACAAGCATCTGCTTCTCCAGCTTGAAAAGAAAGATCTGCTAATTACTAGAGTGGCAATGGAATGATCTCAGGTGGCAGAGAAGAGGGAAGAGGGTTGTTAGCTGGCTACTGGAAGTATTTTAATACTTTTCCATTTTGGTCATTTTTCGGGCACCTGACAGAGTCATGTGTCATCTAAATCCTGATAATGTGGTGGATAGAGTTCTTCACTCCTGATTTTTGGTTTTGTTTTTTTTTTTTTTCTCATGGTTGTGGGACTAAAGTCTCACTTTACATACTACCTGCACACCCAAGTATTTATGAAGCCTACTTGTACACAACAATGTTGTTGAAGTGAGTTTCTTTGTACATCTGGACCTTTAGGGCCATGATACAACAGCAGCTGCTGTGAACTGGGCCCTGTACTTACTTGGACGTAATCCTGAAACCCAGAAGAAAGGTTCACAGAGAACTGGATGGTGTGTGTGGTATGTTTTCAATTCCTCCTTTATCAAGGTTGAAGAAGTGGAGGTAGGAACATGTCTTGTGGCCATTTTTCAGTTTTAAATAGCTAGAGGTGGTTGGGATGGGTGCTGGAAGGTCTGCAGGAGAGAGTACTGAGAGGTTTCCCAAGAACAGGGCAGGGTTTTTCCTCTTTATTTTTACTGTGTAGCAGTTTACAGAAAGTCCCTTATTTGCTGTTGTTTTGACCCTTCTCCTCCCCTTCCCTTTTCTGAGGTATCAGGTACCAAAAGGCACAAATGTTGTTGTCATAACATGCCCTGCACAGAGACTCTGAGATCTTCCCTGACCCAGAGGAGTTCAGGCCTGAGCGATTCTTCCCTGAAAATTGTAAGGGAAGGCACCCGTTTGCTTTCCAGACATTTAATGTTGTTGATAGTTTGCGTGTATCCATCACTTTGTAGCTGATGTCTCAGGTCTCACTAGGGGGCAATGTGGAGGAAACTTCACCCCCATTTTCCCCTCAATCTTGCAATGGTTTCACAGTAGGCTTTTCAGCTGGGTGTAGGTGTCAGGGTGTTGGCAGCGGGGGTGCTGCTGGTGTGGCCTCTGTGAGAAAAGGCCAGAGAAGGGAACACAGTCGGTTCCTGCTGGCTCTGTAATGGACCTTCTGTAGGACACAGCTGAGCCCAGCAGACAAGCTGGCGGCACCTCTGTGAAAATGTATTTAAGAAAGGGTACAAAAAATGTTGGATAAACAGAGGAGGAAGGGGCAAAAAGAGAGTGAAACAGCAGTGCAAACACCAAGGTCAATGAAGGAGGAGGAGTTGATGCTCCAGGCACCAGAGCAGAGGCTCCCCAGGAGCCCACGGAGAAGCTATGCTGGAGCAGGTTTATCCTGGAAAGCTGCAGCCCATAGAGGGGACCCATGCTGGAGCAGGAGAAAAGTGTGAGGAAAAGGAGGAGGGAGAAGCAGAGAGGAACATTTTTGTCTGTTTCTCACTTCCCAACTCACTGTTATTGGCAATAAATTAAAATTCCCGGAGCTGAGTCTGTTTTGCTCATGACGGCAACTAGTAAGCAATCTTTACAGTCTTCATCTTGACCTGTGAGCTTTTTCATCCTGTTTTTTCTTTCTGTCCTGGTGAGAAAGGGGAGTGAAAGAGCAAATGGGTGGGTGTCTGTCTGCTGGCCAAGGCTAATCCATCACAGCTTCTCACAGCCTGTTCATCTATCACTGTCTATATGTAAGCACATCGATGTTGCACAGTGAATTTCTTAGAGCAAATGTCAGACACCAGATCTGCCACGTTGCAAGACTGTGGATGGGTAGATTTGGAGTCTTGTGTTTCTGTGACTCACCATCACAAGTTATTCCAGATCTTAAACTGATCTTTTTATTTGTGCTCCATGACCTCTGGTTTGCTTCGGGTGATGTGTAGCAAGCTGCTAAATACTTTCGTTAAACTTGCTAGAGCTTAGCAAGGAGGAGGCCCTATAGGATCTAGCCAAACCATAGAATAGTGGGCATAATCTCCACCTGTGACCTTGGGGCAAGTTGTGGCCATCCAACTCAGGAGTATGCTTTTTCCTTGACACATAGATGAATAAACATAGGTGTGATGCTTTGGTGCTACTTAGTATTAATGTCTATTGGTTATGACAATGCCACTGGTACATTGCCAGAATTGCTTTACAACAGTAGGTTGTGCTCTGGGAGATGGGTGGTGGCTCAAGCTGCAACCTGCTTTGTTACAAGGCATTATTACGCTGGCATATGGAAGATTTTAGTTTCCTACAGAGGAGGCAAACTTTTGTATTCCGCTGGGGATAATTCATTCACACAAAACTTCACATTGTGAAGGAGTCCCAAGTGATGACTTAAGAGCACAGCAGTTGTTGCTGTACAGTGAACACCAGGTTGCAGAAACCGTGGCAAGGTATGCCTGATGGAGGTGAGCATCACAGCAATCAGTTTGTCTCTGAAAAACATAGCTGTGGTCTCTGTCTCTCAAATGCTGTTAATCTCCTTTACCTGTGTGAGGAAAGATAATCCACAGAAAGATTTGAAGCTGAAGTCTTCATCAAGTTTTGGGCTTTGAAGGCTGGATTTTTGGGATGGGGGAAATCTCTGAGCTCTTCAGCACTGATGGTGTCTTTTCAAATGGAGACATGCTGCGGTATCTTTTCTTTATGCAGGTGATGGTTGTTGTGGACTGCAAATTGAATTTTTTTCAGTGCAAGTAACTTTCTACATAAAGTTTAATCATATTGTAATTATGTATGTTGAGAAAGGGGAAGCTATTCCTAAGAAAAGCCCTTTCGAATTACAAATGAATTGTAGTGATTGCTAAGGTAGCAGCCAGTTAGTCTTGCTTACTGTGGATGCTGTGTGCTTTGCAAGGGATGGCAAAAACATCACGTGTGTCTTGGCTGGAGCAAAGGACTAATGTAAAGAGCACACCACAGTTTTTCAGAATGTATTGTGTACTTCTCTTTTGTCCTTCTGTCAAATCAGATCCATTTTAGTCTTGCTTTACTTTGGATTTTTGTTTTTCTTCCTGGTAACAATGAGTTTATTGATTTCCTTATCGAAGAATCCAGCCCTGCATTCTAGGAAACAGCAGAAGCCTGCAATTCCATCGTGCTTGTGGGCTGACATAGCTGCCTGACAGGACGCGTGCCTTCTGTCAGCACGGGCAGATAGGCTTCCACTTAGGTGTGAGGCTGAGTAAAAGCAGATTAGCACTGTGCTATGAAAGCAAAATTCACTAACTGGTTGAGTGCCTGCTAAAACCCAACACTGAACAAATAGCTCTCCAGGTGAAAAAGGAATGCTAAATGCAATTTGATAGAAAAATCTATTGATAGACATGTGCCTCTCCTACAGAACATCCTAATTTGAAACTTACAGTAAAGGTTCGTAATGATTGCAAATCTTGGTGACATAATTAGGCCTCAGATGCCACACCTCTAATTTCTTCTTTCTTGAGTATATCTTTTACATCTCCTTCCAGTGTAGCTGCTGCCTTTTGTTAGTAGTAGCATCACCATTGCCAGCTGCTGACAGGATTTTGCAATATTTGTTCTGCTGTGTTCCCTACTGCTTTCCCTGTGGCTTTTCACCCTGTCCGTGCTGTTTCGTTGTGTCTCAGTTTTTTGCTGCAGGAGGAGTTATCAGCAATTAGAAACAGAGATTTTTGACTCAATCACAATTAACCACTTCACCTAATTATTGGCTCCATGAAGGCAACAAACTGCAAGTTTTTTTATAAAGAAGAGAGTGTAATTACCCAGCAGATCTCCATGTTACAAAGACAAAAGGTGAGCCTCTTAATCCTGCATGTTTCCTTCCTTCCTGGGACGTCACCTGAACAAAAGGGGACTGATGGCTAGGTAGCTTGCCTTATGTGTTTGCAAGACAGGGTATGTATCTGCTATTTTCTGTCACAAACCATTAGACATAACAGCAAGAGCAGCAAAGTTCAGTTCCAGCTGTTTACTGTGCAGAAAAATGCAACAGTCGGCATGTTAAAGTGTTTCCTGGGAGACTGCAGGAACAAAGTGCCAAATTTTACTCCCTTCTGCTGCCAAGGGTCATCAGCCCTTCTTTAGCTTCTGATATTCTGAGTTTTCTCTATTTGTGTTTCTTATCTTAGTTGCTTTGTTTATGCTGTTGTTTTACTAAAAATGCTGTCACAGTCAGTACAGTCAATTTTGGTACAAAACAGGCAGGAGAAACATGACCATGGCTATAAGAAGCTTTTGTGGTATATTCAGGGGATGAAGTGTTGCAAATTGGGTGTAAGCCATGCTGCCGTGTCTGAATGAACTGAACTTCAGTTTGACCACAAGGTTTCTGAGCACTGGAGGCTTTGAGGAACAGGTGCTCGGCAGCCCTGCAGCAGTGAGAAGAGACCCTAGCTCCTCCTGAGGAAGGAAGGGCAGCAGGGTTTATGGTGGGTATGGCGCCACTTCTACCCAAGCGCTTTGCAAGTTGTGTTACAGGTGCTGGTGCTGCCAGTCCCGTTACTGGCACCCTTTAGCCTGTGACTGAGTGTTCAACAGTGAGCTCAGCAAAGGCCATTTGAGAGGAGAAGCATCCTTGTGCTTTGCAATGCTCTTCTTGATCATGAGTTTGTATGGGTTCTGGTTTGTGTAACGCCTTTGAGCCATTAATCCAACTTAAGAAAGGTGGTCCCCATCTGAAGCACTTGAAACCTTCAGGCATCGTGTTGGAGAGCACCGGAGCAGTTCTGTATGGCAAAATGATGTTCCCTGAGCATGTGAAAACAGGTGGAGAAAGGCGGTGCTGAGAAAACCCATTCTCCCCAAGTCAGCAGAAAGGTGGTCTTTCTCTTGACAGTGGTTTGTGTCTTTTCTGTCTGAGGTATTGCACAGGCCTGCAAAGAACTTCCTCACTCTTCACTTGACTCAGAGGAACCAAGTGAGGGCAAGGAAATGGCCCTGTTACCTGTGGCTGCTCTGCCTCTCTGCATGTGTTTTTAATATCTTTATTTTCCTGGGAGGAAGCCGCACCCTGGGGCCTTGTGACAGCTCCGCCTCCTGCTCTTGTGACACTGATCCTAGCACACTCAGCTTGCTGCACCACGGCAGCAGTAGGTACAGGCAGAGGCGGTGGTGGTTCCCCAGTAGGGATCAAGGCTTGGAGGAGAAGGCTGGGAGGTGGCAATGGAGGTCATGCAGGGAGCCGAAGGGGGACCCCAGCTGCTGCACTTTGGGGCTGGGGTCATGGCTCTGCTGTTGACAGTTGTGGCTGTGTGCTCCTTGCCCTCCCTGATGGATTACTGGAGGCGATGGTGGGTGATGAAGCCAATCCCGGGTATCAGCCCCTGCTATCCTGTGCTGGGAAATGCTCTGCTCTTGGAGCGGGAAGGAGAAGGTAAGGGCAGCTCACACCACAGCCCCGCTGTGTGGGGCTTTGCTGGAGGAGCCAGTGCTGGTGAGGTGCTTGGATGGTCAAGCTGTTGTTGGCTGGGGGCGGGTTGTAGGGTGTGCCATTGCCTTTAGGTCTCTCTGGGGCTGTGGGCAACCTGCAGAGGGGAACTGTGTGAGAAGCAGGCAGTGGAGGGGAGAAGGAGAGGAACTGCATGAATATGGGGTTGTTATCAAAGATTAGCTGGAGGTTCAATCTGACAGTGGCTTCCAGATGCTGATGCTGGACTCTGACCCATTTTTAGTTGTTGGTGAGGTGAAGCATAAATGCTGTGGAATGTGTTTTTGTGACAGGGAGGCATGCTGGTTGCTCTCGAAGGAAGTGCTGTTTCACAACACGGAGCACTGTCCCCATGGCTGTTAGCTGCGATCCAAACAAGGCTTTTAGCTTGCAGAGGGAAAATACTTCTTTAAAAATTTATTTTCCGCCAAGTAAGCATGTGCAAGGGATTTTAGCATGCTGAGTTGCTGGGTCATTTTCAGAATTAGCTGTGCCTTAGATCTATGCGTTAGATGCAAAAGAATTTGCTGAGCATTTGCAATACATCCCTCAAGAGCAAATCTTTCTGTTCTTGCATTGATCAGTGGTACCTTCTTTTGCCAGGTGCTTGAGAGAGCATTGATGTGCTACATGTTCCCTTTACGTTTTGCACAGGAGCGTATTTGTTGAGGAGTCTGTGGTGTGAAAGCAGCTCTGGCTGTGCTGTCAGTGGGCCAGCAGACTCTTCTGGGTGTGTTTGTGATGCCTGTGTATGCCAGTCTGCTCTGTGCACGTGTTCCTGGCTGTGCTGCCAGATATGCTGCCAGAAGAGAGAGCAAATGGGTCATGGGAGCGCAGCGAAGCTGAGTACAGCATGGGCGTGCATGTTGTCTACTGCTAATACACCCTGAGGCATGGTCCCTCTGTTCACAAGGGTACATGCTTGCATCTTTCCTCTGGATCCAACCCCATATCTAGATAGAGATATGAGAGATCTTTCTATGGAAGCGAGGGCAAGCAGCTTTCCCTGAAGATGACTTTGGGGAAGCAGTAGCAGGATCATAGTCAGGATAAATATTTTTTCTTTTTTTCCTCCTTTTTAAATGTTCTTTAAAAAAAAATAATTGTTTCTCTTTCCAGAAAGCTATTTGATGGAGACTCTTGTGTTCTATGGAGTCTCTAATCTCCTTTGTTAACAGGAGTCACATAGCCTCCATGCTTTAGTTAAGTCCATGACCATCCATCTTTGTTCTTTTTTATGTAAAAATGAGTGAAGTTTGTGGTTTATAATCTTTTTCATTAAAAATATGACAATTAAAAAAAGATAGTTTTTTAGAAAAAGGATAAGGTTTTATAGCAGAAGGAAAAATGACTTCATCTGATAGTGATTTTATTCATTGATATCGGTAGGCAAATGCTGAAAAATTATGATATTTTAATCATGGTGATGCTAGGAAAAAAATGATTAAAAATAGTAAAATAATCTGACACTTTTAAGCCTTTTGAATGAGGTATAATTAGAACTTTGCTTAAGACTAGGGAATGCTGTATTTGGATACCTATTAGGATGCTAGGTTTTTTCTTTTTTTTTTTTCTTTGATTTAAGGACCTTTGAATTTTTTACTCTGCAGAGATCTTATAGTAATTTATTTTTTAATCTGGTTTCTGAAAGGGCAAAGGCGTGTTTAATCCTTGAACAACCTGATACTGGCCACCTCCTCTAGAACTGCAGAATGATTCTTATTGCCCTCTGTGATAAGATAGCTATATCTGTGATCAAGGGAAGAGCAGTAGACGGTGCTTAATTTGATTCAGCAAGGTCTTTGATACCATCTCTATACCATAGCTAAACTGACTGGGTAAGTGGATACCAATGTGGGTGGAGAATTGGCTGGATTGTTGAGCTCACTGGTATGAAGTCCATCTGGACAGCTGGACAGTAGTGGTACTTCTCAGGTGGACTGTGGCATAAATGATCCTATGAGTGTTTGCGCTGTTAGAGATGGGGACATCTGAATTGTCCAATCCACACTGGCCCCGTAAGTGGTCACTCACTCTTCAGTAAGGTTTCTAAGAGGACAAGAATGGAGTTTAATTGTGGAGCAGCTAGGTGTCAAAAGCCCCTGCTAGGACTGCAAACCATCACTGATGGTTAGGGCTGTGAGAGAGTGAGAGGATTTAGGCATGTTGGAGTCAGAAGTAATTTGTTTGCAGACAAGCAATAACCGTGTAAAGGCTCCAAAGATTTTCTTCAGGAGTCCAGCTATCAGAGACTAGACATTTCAAGTGATTCTGGTTCCTGTGCAGTGCACTGCCATTACTTTGCATGACCACTTGTGTGTGCACCACAAATGTAGTACTTGTCAATGAGGTCTCAGATGGGAAAAGGCTTGATGCTGTATTTAAAGTAAAGTGTCTTGAGGTGGCATTTTGGCTAGTGTCAGATAAGCCAAAGTGTAAGCATAGCCTTGATAAAGTTTGATTTGGCTCTAATTATTACAAAGAGCATTGCAATACAGAAGGCCCATGCTGCAGTGCTTTGAGACTTTGCTTAAGTCAAGCTGCCTTATCTACAGCCAGGACAGGTTTCTCTAGAATCGAGTGCCTTCAAGAGTGCAGACATAAAGAAATGCTCTGGTGGTACTGCTAATAGATAGGTGCAAAATATGCTGCTTGGTCATAGTAGCAAGATAAAACTACAACAAAAATATAATTACAGGGCATATGGAGAAAAAGAGTTCTTTACAGAAATCTTGCTTATTCAGCAAAACCCCCTTTTTAAAAATTCTAATCTGTTTTTTTCATTCAAGATTTTTTCAAACAACTGCAAGTTTATGTGGAAGAGTTCAGGAGTTGGCCATTGTTCAAACTCTGGATAGGACCATTGCCTGTCATGGTTTTGTATCACCCTGACACTGTGGAGGTGAGTGTGTCTCCTGTCTGTTCTACTGTCTTGCAAAGCAGTGTTCAACCTGCTAGTTTCTATTCTCTTTATTTAATTTTTGCAAAAAAAAATAAATTACTGATTTTACTTGAGAACGTTCTCTGACCTTGTGCTAAAGAAAGGCTAAAAGCAGAAGAATATTTCCTTTGGAAAAAAATAAGTACTGAAGATGGCCAGTAAATGAAAGAACTGACTTGGTGTGTTTTGTAAGAGAAGCATCTCCTTTAGCTTTGTTTTCACATGTGTGAAACCTTCTGCTCCCAAGATCAGAACAGACAAGCAGGTAGGGAAGATGGGACCTCTGAAACAGGGATAGAACATTAAGAAATGCAGGTTGCAATGCTTGTCTGACTTCTGCATTAGAACTTGGTGAGTCTGTATTGATGCCATGAAATGTAGTCATTAGTTTTGCTACTGACAATGATTGTCCCTGAACTGGGAAGACAGAGTTGTTTGTTGGAGTGTTTATTGAAGAGATGATGCTTCTTGTGAGTTTGGTTAAGGCTGGAAACCGTTGGGTTTTCTGAGCTCTGCCTGTGACTTTGTAACACAGATTTTCCTTTTTCAGGAAGATAAGGGGAGTGGAAGTGGTAGTTTTTGAGTATTTCATTGTTTCTCTTACTTGAAAGACTTAACGGTGTGAACTCAATGTTCCCCCTGTGTACCAGCTTGTACTGAAATATTGTGCATTTTACTGAGGTTTGGGGTATTTTTGTGGAGGAACTGGGGCTGCGTGAAGTAATCTCAGCTGAAGAAATCTCTCTTTGTCTAACAAGTGATGTTTTTTCCTCTCCTTTTGTTTTTCTGACAGGTTATTCTGAGCAGTTCGAAACACATAGAAAAATCATACCTGTACAAATTCCTGCAGCCGTGGCTGGGCACTGGACTTCTGACGAGGTATAGTGAAATGCAGGTGCATTGCTGCCTTTTTGAAATTTGCAGGGTATATAATAGGAAGAGGGCTTGGTAGCAGGAATACTTGTGTGTATCTCTGGACAGAGATGTAGATGATAGCTGTAGGAGTCTTATTCCTTGTGATCGTCTTGGTTGCTCTTTAGCAGCTAATGTCTGATAAAAATCTTTCAGCATTAAGTTTCTTGGCAGATTTGGCCATTGTTACTTTTTTGCCCAGAGGCTTGAAATGAATGTGAATTTTTGGGAAGTTGCATCCCTAGGCAAGGATGGGGAGTGGAATAAACCCCCCATAGTCCAGGAGGAAGCAGTTTATGACCTGCTGAGCCACTTGGACACTCACAAGTCTATGGGCCCAGATGGGATCCACCCGAGAGTACTGAAGGAGCTGGTGGAGGAGCTCACCAAGCCACTCTCCATCATTTATCAGCAGTCCTGGTTAACAGGTCATGTCCCAGATGACTGGAGGCTGGCCAATGTGACACCCATCTACAAGAAGGGCCAGAAGTAGGGTCCGGGGAACTACAAGCTGGTCAGCCTGACCTCCGAACCGGAGAAGATTATGGAGTGATACATCTTGAGTGAGCTCACAGGGCAAGTGCAGGGGACAACCAGGGGATCAGGCCCAGCCAGCATGGCTTCATGAAAGGCAGGTCCTGCCTGACCAACCTGATCTCCTTCTGTGACCAGGTGACCCGCCTGGTGAATGAGGGGAAGGCTGTGGATGTTGTCTACCTGGACTTTAGTAAGGCTTTTGACACAGTATCCCACAGCGTCCTCCTAGAGAAGCTGGTGGCTCATGGCTTAGACAGGTGTATTCTTCGCTGGGTAAAAAAACTGGCTGGATGGCCGAGCCCAGAGAGTTGTGGTGAACGGAGCTAAATCCAGTTGGCAGCTGCTCACGAGCGGTGTTCCCCACGGATCAGTGTTGGGTCCGGTATTGTTTAATATCTTTATCAATGACCTGGATGAGGGGATCGAGTGCACCCTCAGTAAGTTTGCAGATGACACCAAAGTGGGCGAGAGTGTCAATCTGCTTGAGGATAGGAAGGCTCTGCAGAGGGGTCTGGACAGGCTGGATCGATGGGCCAAGGTCAGTTGCATGAGGTTTAACAAGGCCAAGTGCCAGGTCTTGCACTTTGGTCACAACAACCCCATGCCACACTACAGGCTTTGGAAAGAGGGGCTAGAAAGCTGCCTGGCAGAGAAGGACCTGGGGGTGCTGGTGGACAGCCGGCTGAACATGGCCCAGCAGTGTGCCCAGGTGGCCAAGAAGGCCAACAGCATCCTGGCTTGTATCAGGAACAGTGTGGCCAGCAAAAGCAGGGCAGTGATTGTGCCCCTGTACTTGGCACTGGTGAGGCCGCACCTTGGATACTGTGTTCAGTTTTGGGCCCCTCAGTACAAGAAGGACATTGAGGTGCTGGAGCGTGTCCAGAGGAGGGCAACAAAGCTGGTGAAGGGTCTGGAGAGCAGGTCTGATGAGGAGAGGCTGAGGGAACTGGGTTGTTTAGCCTGGAGAAGAGGAGGCTGAGGGGAGACCTTATCTCTCTCTACAACTACCTGAGAGGAGGTTGTAGTGAGGTGGGTGTTGGTCTCTTCTCCCAAGTTACTAGTGATAGGACACGAGGAAATGGCTTAAGGCTGTGCTAGGGGAGGTTTAGATTGGATATTAGGAAAAATTTCTTTACTGAAAGAGTGGTCAGGCACTGGACCAGGCTGCTCAGAGAGGTGGTGGAGTCACCATCCCTGGAGGTGTTAAAAAAACGCGTAGCCGTGACGCTTTGGGACATAGTTTAGGAGACATGGTAGTGTTGCGTTGTCGGTTGGACTTGGTGATCCTACAGGTCTTTTCCAACCTTAATGATTCTATGATTCTAAGTGATACCTTTTAGTCTGCAATGCTACATGCTGGATGTTTTTAATGTTGTGATGTGTGTCAAGTGGTTAGACTGTGGCAGAACTGAGACTGTGGGCATTACTTATCTCAGCTGGTGACACTGCAAACCACTAGGATTGGCCTGAGATTGGTGATGCTTTGGGGTAGGATGGGAGAGTATCTGCACCCTGTCCTTCATTTCTCTCATGAAGTGGAGGCTCATAAGAGATAAGCCTGGGTAAGAGCACAAGTCAGGAGCAGTGGGTGGGAGGAGCAGTGATGTAAGGGTTTGGTGTCCGCCGGTCTTGGGAGGGTCAAGGAAAGTTTGGTCTGGATGATGCAGATATTCAAGAGTAGAGCGGCTCTGGTGCCTTTGTGCTGCTTCTGTGTTTTTGTAAGAAGGTCAGGGTCCATCTGTTAGCAGTGGAGCTTTGTTGCTTCTTTGGAGCCCTCAGAGGTGAGCTCCTCGTGCTTTGTGATGGGACCGTGGTGTCGTAAAAGCCAGCTGCGATCACGTGGTGTGGGAGGTGCAAGTTTATATGAGAGGATGAGGAATGCCTTTTATTCTGTGTTTTGTTCTTGACCCTTAAGAAAGTAGCAATCAGTAGCAAAGTGCAGAGAGCTGAGGTCCGTGGGTGTCAGGCATTGTGTATCATCACTGTTAGTCTTCTTCCTTACTGGTTGCTTTGTCTCCAGTAGACTTTTAGAGGGGTTTTGACTTCCTTGTGCTTGCAAAAACATAATGGAGAAGAATGTTCCAGCCTCTGCTGATTAAGGGCAGTAGTGGTAGATAGCAAGCACATAAGCTGGCTTGAGGAGTGCCCCAATAGCAGATTAACAGGAGAAGAGGTGTGATGGTTTACCCTGTAAGCAGAGCTGCCAGTTGTGTGCCTGTGGGGCATGTGATTCAGAACAAGTGAACAAGAAGCCTCAGGAAGGTGGTGTCACCCGCTGTGGCTCCATGCTCTTTCACTGACATGTGGGAGGTGGTTGCCTGTCTCCAAGGAAGTACTTTGTAGTCAGACCTTGAGGCAGTCATTTGCATAATGTCCATGGACCCTTGTTCTCTGCAGTCCTCACTTCCTAGTCAGCGGATGAAGGCAAGCATGGGTGGTGATTCACAGAGACAATGTGATGAGTTGAGGCCTTGATACTGAATAGCTAATTTGTCCTATAGATGGCTTCTGCTTGATCCTTCTGAGCCTGTGCACTAAGCAACCACAAGGCTGTATTGCATGAAGGCTTGTTGGCATCTCCTTCTGTTGAGAGCAGCTATAGAAATGGTGGCTTGTGCTTCGGGGGGAGCTGGAGTGAGAAATATTTCCATTTTGCTCCTTCTGGGGAGTGCTATGGACAGCTTGAAGAGTCATCTACAGTATGTCTATCTATGAAGATGTTCCAGAGTGCAGTTTTTACTGTGTACTTCCTGAGATGGTGAGGGTTTTACTTTTGACTTGGAGTTTTTAACCCTTTCTTTTCCCTGTTAATTTTGCAGCACCGGAGACAAGTGGCGGTCGCGGAGGAAGATGATAACTCCCACATTCCACTTCACAATATTAACTGACTTTCTAGAGGTTATGAATGAACAAGGAGGTATTTTGTTGGAGAAACTTGAGAAGCATGTTGACAAGGAACCATTTGATGTCTTCCTGGACATCACTCTGTGTGCCCTTGATATCATCTGTGGTAAGTCCTCTTCACTTATTGTGGTGGGGCTGTGAATGATGCAGAGGCTTGTGAATACAGCTGTGCTGTGTGGTGTGAAGAGATGGTTGAAGAGGAAAATCCCTGCATATTGTGTGAATGCATTTCCAACCTCCCAAGGCCATCTTTTTTTTAGGATGTCTTGTATGCATGTGAGCAGGTGAGTTTGTGGGACAGGCAGGGCAGACGTAGCAGTCTGAAGTGAGGTTGTGTTGAGGAGCAGCATTCCTGGGCATGGAAATTTAAAGCGAGCTCATCACCTGTAAAGGTGTGTGTGTGTGTTCACCTGTCCAAGGGATGGTGTGGTGACAGTCAGAAGCTGGAAGCAGTAGTAACTTATTGTGAACAGGGACTCTGGATTTTACTCTGCACTTGTGAATCATTGATGATTTCCTCCTCCTAGAAACAGCAATGGGCAAAAATGTGGGTGCTCAGGAGAATAAGGATTCTGAGTATGTTCGTGCTATCTACAGGTAAATGGATATTTTCCTTGCCTGCTTTGTCGTTGGGCTGGAGTTGATGCTGCTGGTGTCAGGAGTTCATCTGCTGTGAGCCAGGAGGGAGGGCTGGGGGTGTCACAGATGGAGGTAGAAAACCAAGAAGTCAGGAAAAACTTCTGCAGATTTTGATGCATTTTCTGGTATGAGTATATGCAATGGGAGGCTGAGGCTTTGACGAGGTGTCAGCTACCATTCAGTTAATCCATTGGTACAGGAGGTTTAAAAAAAAAAAAAAAAAAAGACCTGCAACATTTTGTATCAGCGTGACTGGCAGAATTGGGAGGGTGCTGTTTTAGACATCATGTTAGACAGCTCTGCAGTTCATGGCAGTATTTACACCATTCAGATTGTATGTGACTCTCCGGTGGATTAGGACGAGCATGGTCTATATTCCTACCGCACTGGTGGCAGCCTAGATGAGATGTAGCTGCTTGCAGCTTCTCACCCCTAGCCTTTGGTGGGGTTTGTTGAGGCAGGTGTGTTAAAAAAAAGGGGTGGAATTAAAGGGTTTGATTTATCATTGGTTCCTTGGCCTTTGCCAAACTGTACAGCAGGTAGGCCTGAAGTTGGCCTACATATAATAATTACTCCTCAAAGTCTCTTTCTGCAGCGAAAAGTATGTGCAAGAGCTGATTAGCAATGACAATCAGCCGTTCTAAATGTGCACCAGTTGTGTTTGAGCATACTTGAAGTCTCGTACTCTTTATTTTAAATACTTTTCATGTGCTGTCTGGCATATATGGTATCTGGACAGTCAAGTAGGAACATAATGCTTTCAGACAGGTGTTTGGGGTCATGGGGCAGATATTTTGGAACCCTGGCATGAGTAGGCTTTTCAGCACGCACATGTCTTTTCAGCATGGTCAATGCTTTACTGATGGGGAGTGGGACTGGACTGGATGACTTAATATGTCTGTTTCAAGAGGATTCCCACTAAATGAGAGTATGTTCTCCTTCTCGGAGATCAATGCTTAAAGATATAAACCATGGTGATGCGGGGATGCTGGGACAGGTGACAGAAATTTTGAGATGGTTTAAAATCAGGAAACAAATATGAGCAGCTTTTCCTTCAGATGAATGGGCTTAAACCCACACAATATGTTAAGTTCTGCTTCACTGGGGGAGGTGGAATTTTTTTTTTTGGTTCCAGAAAGTGTGCTGTAAATTTGTGTTTTTGCCAAGAAATTTTATGTGATGTAATTGTTGTGCTCCTAGGATGAGCGATCTAATCCAACAGCGACAGAAGAGCCCTTGGCTTTGGCCTGATCTTGTGTATATGCTGTTCAAGGAAGGAAGAGAACATGAGAGGAACCTCAAGATCCTTCACAATTTTACAGATACAGTATAGATTCTGTTTTAAAATTTTTTTTTAATGGTACATTTTGGTTGTTGGAGCAAAGTCTTGAGCTCAGTAGAGAGCTTCCAAATGGGGCTCAGGTTCAGCTCCCTTGATATGCATCTATTAAGAGGAGTACTATCTTTCTGTTGGGATGCTGAGGAATTCCCTGAAAATTCCCTGAAAAGAAGTCAACAGCTGACTTCCCTGTCAGGAGCTCTGTCATATTTAAGCAAGGGAGTATACTACTCCAAGGGAATAACAGGAGTTACACGTCCTTGACAACTGAAACAACAGGAATTCATTGAACTCTTTTTCTGCCCCAGATGCTCCACTTCTGAGTCACCTGAACAGCTCACTGCCAAGTTTGTAGCAGTGTAAGCATAGGACTCTGCTTGGTAATGCCACTTGGTCCAGTCCTTAGAAATGGAAGCCTGTATTCACTTTCCCCTATTTGGAGCAGAACCGCTGAGATGAGCAAACATACACAGGGCACCACATCAGCAGTGAGACACTTTGACACATAAACCATTAAGCATACGTCACTGACTTGGCATAAAACGCAGTGTTCTGTACCATGTTAGACTGTGCAAGTAACACCCCTTTCTCTCACCAAATAGTTCGCATTCTATTCTTACCAATGGTTGCCCTCCCAAATCTACTGTTAGGATGTTACCAGAGAGGCTGCTTTCCCTGAAATAGATGTATGTACCCCATGATGTCATTGTATCAATGCCCACAACAAAGGAAATAATCTTTGAACTTTCACTACATATAAGGAGCCACATTGACTTTGTGTTGTTTCTAAGTAGTTCATGTTTTGCTTCCTTCTATTGGGAAGTGCGGCAGTGAGGCATGAGAGCAGCACTTAAAGGGACCTAAGGTAACGCTCTCTTCCAGTGCTGGGCTGGTGCACTGAATATAAGAAGCCAAATCTTAAAAGATGACAAAGGAACAGTAAATAATAATATCACCTAGTGTAGGCGCTGACAGAAAGTACTGAGGCAAAAGGTGGTTCAATATGTGTCTTGATATGTGTATGTTCAGTGAGGGAAACAATGTGTGTGCTTATAACTATTTTTTTACCTGTTCAGTGCTTCCTCTGAACAGAATTGCATACTCTACAGCCTTTAATTATTTTGTTGGTGTTGAGAGCAATACCAGTTTACTGAAGCGTTCTGTTTTGCTGTTACAACAATGGTGGTTACAGAAGAAATCTGTCTGTCAGTGGGGCTGCGCTTTGACCTAAAAAAGGGAAGTTCAGCCATTGCTCTCACACTGAAGAAAATTTGCGAAGCTTTAGTGTAGTGGTTCTAGCTGTGCTATGTGTAGTCCTGATGCGGGGTTGTGGGGTGCCCTGGCTTGTTTTCAATCTTCTAGGTTCCCCAGAGATTGGAGATGTGATCTTTTCCTTAGTTATTGGATAGGGTAGAGATTATCTTCTTGGTGATGTGTCTGTTCAAATTGTGGTAATGTTTTTTGATTTACTGTCACTATTGTTGGCATTTACAATTGGCTTGTTCCAGACGTTCTGGATGTTTACACCTGCGGACAATCAACAGGTTGTTTGCATAGTTTGGCTATCTGTTTTCTTGATCACACAAAAGCTATTCATGATTCGTTCTATTGCTTGGGACGAGAGGGGTTGGTCATATTTCACCTACTAACACAAAGTCAGTTGAAGTTCATAAGCTAATGCTGAGAGTTATGCTAACTAGCTCATGTAGACTGCTACAGGTGGATGCTGTTGTTCTAATAAGTTGGAACAAACCTACGTGATGTAGACTGTGTGCATGTGCTGCGTGTGTCATATCTAATGTAACGGTTCTAATCTCAGGTCATTGCAGAAAAAACTGCAGAACTTGAAAACACCAAGCAAACGAAATGTGGTACTAACAGCAACTGTGAAGAAAGTGGCCCCAAAAAGAGAAAAGCTTTCCTGGACATGCTGCTGAGTGCAACAGATGACAAAGGGAACAAACTGAGCTACATGGACATTCGTGAGGAAGTGGATACCTTCATGTTTGAGGTACCCAAGTAACCCATTGTTTTGTTGTTTTTTGTTTTGGTTTGGTTTATTTTTCCTGGAACCTGAGATCCACCGTTTGCAGGTAGTGAGTCTTCCTTTTCCTAGTTCAAGAGGTTGCTTTTGGTATGAAGTTATTTTAGCCCTGGGAGCCTAAGAGGAAATCTCTGTAGGATAGAAACATTTGTTCCAGAATTGCGTGCCCTGGCAAAATGTTGGGCAATACACATGTGGCAGGCCCTGCCTATATGACCAGGCTCTACTCATGAAAGCAGGTGAGTAATAAGAGCTTAATGGCTGACATGGGCCATGGGTTCTCAGCTCCTGTTGCAAACCTCATTAATGCTAAAGAGAGCTCTAAATGGTTTCAGTGTTTTGCCTTGTATTTTTGTCAGCTCTCCTCACATTTTGTCACTTGCCACATTGGCTGTAACCTGGTTCTGTCGTCAGCTGTGCACTGGTGTACTGTCTCCTCATGTCTAGTTCCCTGTCCAATGAAGGATCTAAACAAGACTTTCACAAGTTTTCCACACACCTCCATTAGGTGGACCTGAATTCAATCTCAGAAGAGCTTAATTCAGAGTGATATTACTGCTGTTCTAACCTAGAGAAACTCTCCTCCCATTTTACCATTCCTCTACTACTCTGTAGCTGGATTTTAGAGGCGCAGCATCGTGAACTTTACAACAAGCATACCTTTTATGTACCAAAATCCTTTGTTGGTCAACTTTCCCCTTTCCTGTTCCCCTCTTCCCCCCCCCCCTTTTTTTTTTCCAGTCATCCCCCTTCCATTTCTTTCCTTCCCAAGTTTTTATGTGGTGCTGAGAACTGTAGTAGCTGATATCCTTCTCATAGGAAACCAAGAAGTATTCCCTCCTATGGCCACTGTACTGAGTCTCATTAGACCCATTAGATTAGAGAACAAAGACTAGTTTTGTAAAGGTTACAGATTGTGTCCATTTTTATCTACTGTGGTAGTTGTTGGCCCCCCAGATGTTACATTGTTCACCGGACAGTGACCAAAAGGATGAATATACATCTGGTTCCTTGTGTAGATACTGAGAGTTCATGCAGCTTCCAGGAGGCAGAGAGGGATGTTTGCTTGGGTTATCTCAACACTTTTCCCTTTTGGTCAGTTTTCAGGCACCTGACAGAGTCATGGGTCATCTTATATCCTGATAATCAGCATGTTGGATAGAGTTCTTCTCTCTTGATTTTTGTTTTTCTCCTGGTCATGGGAATACTAAGTATCACTTTCCATGTTGCCTGCACACCTAAGTATTTACAAAGCCTTCTTCATAATACTACAGGAATAGTGCTGAAGTGAATTTCTTTGTAAATCTGGACCTCTAGGGCCATGATACAACAGCAGCTGCTATGAACTGGGCCCTGTACTTACTTGGACATAATCCTGAAGTCCAGAAAAAGGTTCACAGAGAACTGGATGAGGTCTTTGGTACGTTTCCATTTCCCCCTTCATTGTGGCTTTGGTGGTGGTTGCATTTGTGATTGAAGATGTGGTATATAATAAGGCTAGATGTAGAAGGGGAGGTGGGAACATGCCTTGTGGCCCTTCTGGAGCTGTCAATAGGTAGAGGTGATTGGGACAGCTGCTGGAAGGTTTGGAGGAGAGTACAGCCAGCCTTACATGTTTGGGGCAAGGCACGCATGTTCAATGTATGTGGTTCTCCTATGTGGTCTTGGTGCATGATGAGAGTTCCTGGAGGGAGCTGGGATGAGTTTATTTAACCAAAAATGGGGAGTTTTGGTCTTGCTCATTCCCCTGTTTGTTTTTGGACAGGCAACAGAGAACGTCCTGTTACAATGGACGATTTGAAGAAGCTTCGATACCTTGAGTGTGTTGTGAAAGAAGCCCTTCGACTCTTCCCTTCAGTTCCGCTGTTTGCCCGTACCTTGAGAGAGGATTGCTGTATTAGTAAGTAGTGTCCTTTGTTTGCCACTTCCTGCCCTGCTAGCATCTCCTCAGTGTAGGTGTTTCCCAAGTACAGGGCAGCATTGTTTTATTTTTTACTGTGCTGTTGTGCATAAAGTCAATTATTTGCTGTTGTTTCAACCCTTCTCCCTTTCCCTTTTCTCTTTAGATGGATATCAGGTACCAAAAGGCACAAATGTTGTTGTCATAACTTATGCCCTGCATAGAGACCCCGAGATCTTCCCTGACCCAGAGGAGTTCAGGCCTGAGCGATTCTTCCCTGAAAATTGTAAGGGAAGGCACCCATATGCTTATGTGCCCTTCTCAGCTGGTCCCAGGAACTGCATTGGTAGGTAGCTGAGAAGAAAGCCCTTGTAATGTTATAATGCTGCTTTTGGTGTGGTAACTGTGGCAGCAACGAGCGTATCAGAAATTTAAGTCTTGATGTGCCTGCTGGTTCCATCCTGTCTTCCCCCTGCCATGCTGCCCTTGCTGTCCTGTGTTCCTAGGGGTATCACTGAGCATGCAAATGCAGCAACTTGTTGAAGCAACCTGACAATAACATCTTTTTGGTTTTTTGCTGCCCTGTAACTCATAGGTCAGCGCTTTGCACAAATGGAGGAGAAAGCTCTTCTAGCCCTCATCCTGCGGCGCTTTTGGGTGGACTCATGTCAAAAGCCAGAAGAGCTTGGTATAACTGGAGAACTGATTCTTCGACCAAATAACGGCATCTGGATTAAGCTGAAGAGGAAGCCAAATGCTGGATCAGAATGAAAGGAAATTCAAGATTTTATTTTTCTGAAAACCTCCAAGATATTTAATCTGAGATGTTTTTAAATCAGATAGTTTGATGGCAGTCCAGCAATTTGTTGAAACTGAAGTCGTTACTGATTGTTTCATTAAAGATGATGTTATAACGGGCCTAAGTTGCTCTGCTTTTCTAGTACATGTGAACTTCATGTTCATCTTTGAAGTGCAAGTCTTTAAACACCAATCTTAGTGCCTTATCTACTTGGATGAAACTATTCTATTGCAACAGTGTAAAAAAACTTAAATTATGGTAGTGACAACAGTAATGCCTATAATGGAGTGATCTGGTTATATTCCATAGCCCTTGCGAGGTAACTGATAGTCTCAAGTCTTTGTGTAGTTTTCAGGTTTCTTTGGTTCTGAAAAGTACAAGTGACCAGTTCCTCCACTTGACACAATTTTTTTCTGTTTTGGTGATGACTGCATCTATGAAGGCAAAGCAAAAATCTCTGATAATTTTGCTTTTCTTTTGTAAGCATTTACAGTAGTTCTTTAGTGAGTGATCTGAATTATTTTTTACCAAAATATACCATAAGCATTAATGTGTATAATCATACCGTGAACTAGATAGCGTGCAAAATTATACACGGGATTTTGTAACAACAGAAACAATCACTGCATTATTACAAATTTGAGAATAAACCTCATGCCTCAATATGGAATGAAAATTAATATCTGTTGAAGTTACATGCCTGGGTACAGATAAATTACTGATGGATAATTATTTCTTATCATCAGCTCCTCTGGTGTGATCAATCAACCAGATTGTACTGTGTTAGTCAAAGCTGAAACAAGGAGCCAGTCTGCTCCTGTCTTCTAGGGTCCTGAGGGCAACATAGAGAATTTTTCGCTTATCGGTCTTAAAGAGGAATTACAGTGATGGAATGAAGTGCTTGTGAAAGTTTCTGACTGTTTGTACCTCCAGGACAGGTCAAAATCTGCAACAAGGCACACAGCTGGAGAACAGACTGTCTGTGACTTTTGTAAACACTGAGGAAAAAGCTGGTGCTAAGACAAAGCTGAGGTCCTCTAGCTGGTCTGCCCTTTACCTCTGTCCTTAGCACTTCTTGGCTGGTGGGTGCTATCCCAGCATGACCCCTGGCACTGTGCCAAGAAGGGTGCACACCGATAACCACACCTCTGTCTTTATCTGCTGATGCAGCAGTTGCTCTTGCCACTGTGGTTGACAGTGGGGGGTTTAGGTGTGCTATTGCCTTTAGGTTGTTCTGGGGCTGTGGGCACCCTGCAGAGGGGAACTGGATGTGAAGCTGGAGGTCAGCGCCGATACAGCTAATAGGTACTGGTCCACCTCTAATGATTAAAGTGTTAGAGTAAGAAAGGGGTAGTCTGTCCTTATTGGTTTTGTTGACCTTTACAGATTCTTTTCTTTTGTCTGTTTCCTTGTGCCCTTTTAACAACAGTGGTTTAATATCTGTGATACTGCTGTGCTTTGTAGCACATCAGAATAGAGAGAAAATAATTCCTATGTTTTTCAAGTAAATCAGAGGTTTCCTTGCACCTGCTGAATTCTTTATATTCTGATAAACCTAGGATCTTATAAAAAGAAAGGGTTTAACTGTTTAGTTTACATAAATGAAATCGCAGACCTTGACAAGTAGTTTATTGTAATTGCTACCTTTCTTTTGCTATTAAGAAAACAGAAGTCACGTGACAATGATAATATTGTTACATTCTTCAGCCTTCATTTTCACAGATGGGTTTCATTGGTAGATAATGACAAGAACCTAAGTTTTTAGGACTGACTTTAAAAATTGTGTTCTTGATAATGAGATAACTTTCGAGACTACCTTCTTATGTTAATACATGTAAAACAAATGACACATGTTTTCCAAAGAGACTCTAAGTTAAGGAATTATTTAACGCTTTTGGCTACTTGGTAATGTGAGCTTTGTAGGTATACAAGACTTGCATCCAGAATATGTTTTCTCAGGACATTTGGTATATAGTTGAAACCTGGAGAGGCACCTTGTGTTTTGTTAAACTGTGTCCTTAAACTGAGGACTTTCAAGACAAATGAAAACTAATTTTAATTCCTTTTCTTCTGTGGGATGTATTTTGTGGAAACAGTTTTTAAAATTGACCAAACTGTAACAATTCTCTTCATAAGGAGATAATTTTTGTGACATCTATCTACAATGACCAATATTTTTGCTTGTGCTTTGTTTTTGTACCTTACTCTTCCCATATAATGGGATCTCAAGCAAATTGTAATTTCTTTATAATCTCTAATGAGAACAAGAAAAATAATTGAGACAAAAGCTGGATAAAACTGTAATGAGAAACTCATTATTAAAAGTGCATGGGCTCGAATGCTGGCACAAGGTTACCAAAGTGGAAAATCCCTATTTAATGATGCACATAGTATCTTTGCCAAGATAAGCACTGATGTAATTCCGTAGTCTTTGTCTTCAGAGCTGTTCTGAAAAGGCAGTGACCTCTCATCTTTTGTTGTGAAAACTGGTTCTGAAGCAATCTGAGGCTGCTAAGGAAATAAATATTGAGGAAATCAATACTGAAAGAACAGGAACTTTCTGCCTGCAAGGTAGATGTTAGATACCTTGTGTTGTGTAGAGTGTGTCCTTTTAGTAACCTGAGTCATGTGGTGTGTAGTTGTTGGTTGTGGTCAGCAACAACCCTTTGGATTTGATGTTTTGGGTTTTTTCTTTTTTTTTAACCCTGTAGGACTTAGGAATGCAGTGCAGCTTTGCCAGGTTTCCTGATAAAGTAATGGGATAATAAAATTTTGTGTCGTAGTGTCGTAAAAACCGCATGTGCAGAGTAGCTGTTTGTGATATTTTTTTTTTTTTTTTTTTGTCCTGATGGCTAGGTATCTGCTGATGGTATGAAGGTAGTGGCTGAACTGTAAACCCAAATATTACTCCTGAGTAATAGGGTTTGTATAGGATAATCTCAGTGATGCTAATTACAGCGTGGTGCTGGCTCTGTTTCTGAAATATGACTGCCTTGCTGTGAGGAGTTGATAGCCTTGCCTCATGTAAAGATCCCTTTTGTATGGTGACAGAAAGGACACAACTTTCTACTGGGATGATGGAAGTAGGGTGCATGAGTGTTTCTGGATCATGTTTTACAGCTGTTATGAAGAAAACTGACAACAAACCCTCCGTGTGACCTCTTGGGTGGTGCTGCTTGAAAGCGCCTCCAGGGCGGCCTCAGAGGCACTAGAGGTTTCCAGCCGTCTTGTCACAAACTGTTTTTTGGGCTCTGAAAGCTGCATGGTTGGGAGACATGCAGGAGGTGGACTAGTGGTGCTTACTAGACATCTGCCTGCCTTCCTGAATTTAATCCTCATGCTGCAAAAGACAAACACTCGTGTATAGATGTTGGTACACTGCTGCATACAGATCATCTTGCCATGTGTGATCTAACATTTCATCTTGTCACTGAAATTGGGAACAAAACTCCTTAACACCAAAGGAGCATTAAGAAGTAGGCATTCTTTATTATGGTGCCAGATGCACAGGGGATAATTCCTCCTATTGTGCATACCTCAAGTCACGATAGACAGAGCTTATGTTGCTCAGTTATGTACATATGCACTAGACTTCCCGGAACAGTTATACATATTTGTTCTATTTCTTGGAACTAATTTGAATACTTGCATGTTAATTACCCATGCATTTTAGGTCTCTTAGGAGCCCCTGAAGAGGTATCAGGTGGTCTCCGGTGGTCCCTAGTGGTTTGTTGAAGTGGTGTTTTTTGTGTCCTTTCCATGAACTCTGAGTCCTTCTTCCCCATATGGTCATGAATTGGCCTATGGAGTGTATTGCAAGGTGTGTTGGTTTCGACTGGTGTCCTAACTCTTATCTAGATGGAGATGTCCTTAGTTCCTTTTGTCCTGGCACCTGCTGCTAGGTTGTTTGCATCCCTCCAGGCTGTCCCTGGTCAGGCTTGTGAAGATTATGTCCTCGAGTGCATTCTTGCTTGAGGCCCCTTCAACAATCTCACTGGTACTCCTCTTCCAGCAGGTAAAAGACTCAAAGAGCCTTTGGAGAATCCTACCCCACTTTCCTTCCTAAAAGCAGTATCAGTACCATCCCCTGGCAAACCTCCCAGTATCGTACTGCCTCAGTTCATAGTCAGGTCATATTTAGAGGATGATCTTCATAGTTGGCATAGATTAAAAACTAAATTAACTCATTTTCTATAAAAAAAGTTTTTTAAAAAAATCTGAGACTCTTCTGAAAATGGGAGTCCTCTGCTAAGTATAACTTTTTCTTTTGCTCAACAGATGGACTTTTCTGATCCATGCCTGGAGAGGCAGTCAGCAAAAAAACTGTATGCCCAAACCTCCAGACCTGACTCCAGGCTAGTAGTTCTGGGACACATGTAACTTGCTCAAGAGTTACTGTCTATTTACAGGGCCTGGTCAAGACACTGGAACCCTTCAGTACATTGAAATGTTCTGTTTTCTCTAATGTCTTAACGATAACCAACATCAGCTGTTTTAGCTGCAAGAAGCAAGGCCTTGGGCAGTTATGTGATTCTCCATATATAAGAAAAAATCAAATGTATTTATAAGAAAAAAAAATCAAAGAAGCTCTCTTACAAAACAAAGCCAGTAGTGATTTGCTGTTTAATATTTGCAACTGTCTTCTATTTTTTCTGTGATCCTGAATTTGGTGTGCATTGATTTCTTATTTGACATCTGATGTGCAGTTAGTTCTGGGCTGTATTTCTAGGAAGACAATTGTTGACATGTAATTGCAGGATATAGAATTACTATAATGCTTTTATTTCAATACAGTATGCAATCCAGCTCTTTCCACAAATCAGTGAATAAGTTATTCTAGCCATCTTTTCGCAGCCATTTTGGGTGGAATCAAGTCAAACATGAGAAGACTTTGGCCTAATGAGACAGCAGATTCTTCACTCAGATCTGGACTCAGATGAGAAGGCTCCAGATTGTTCATTGTAAGAAGAAAGATCAGGATTTAATTTTGTAGAACTTGTTTTAGCAGCATTTGATGTTTCACTCTGTCCGTTGTCATATAAATAATGATAACCATGCAGAATTAAAGATACACAGAGAATACTTTAGAATATTTGGAGTTTTTTTCTACTGGAGCATTCAGGACTAGGTTCATGATTTTATTATAGCATCCTCATTCACATGGATGGATGTCCACAAAGCCATATTGAAATGAGAACTTGTGTTGTTTCTGTCTTACTGGTGCTTTCCTTCCCTCATTCCCTCTGAAATGCTCTTCCTCTTGTTCCATGTCACGACTGGCAGGTGTCTCATCACAGGGAGTAAACTCTCTCCCATGTTGAAGCTGCTTTTTGAATAAGATTGCCATAAGAAATGTGGGATTTTGTTTTGGTAGGCAGAATAAGACCTAAATCAGACTAGACTAGTGTCCAGTCACACATTTCCTGAGGTGAAACAATTCAGTAGTTCCTGCCACCTTTGCGGATGAATGACATTTTGCATAAACTACAATGGAAATCAGCAGAAAGCAGTATCAAGCTAGTAGACAACTGCACTGCCAGGGAGATTCCATCTTAAAGAACTTGCTGCCAGCTTAGGCTGAAGCAGGTTTGTTTTTTTTTTAAATACCAAGTCAAAATGAAAGGTCAAAACCAAAGCAAGCACTCCATTTCATTTCAGATGATTCATCTAAATTTTGTATTTGCATTGTCAAAAAATGTTTGCATTTTATCAACATGTGTTGATGAGCTTTGCTTTTAATCCTGCCATCTGAGTTATTAAATCTTAATTGCAGTATCCCAGTTTAGTTGCCAGAATACTATTGATAGCTAAATGAATACAATGAAGGAGTTCAGACAACAGTAACCTTTCCGTAGGCTCATAAAGGCTCTACATGCGTGTTAGATGGCTTTGGTATTCTCTGCACTTTGAACTTCTAGCTCTTCTCCTAGTTTAAATTATGTAGTCTCTCTGGGTTTCAGTGAAGCTCAGTAAACTGTTACCAGCTGAAAATTTGACTCGGCATATTTTATAATTTGTTCTATAAGAAATTTGTCATATAATATAATAAACAATTCATTCCGGAACATAGACTTTGTACACATTCTTTGTACAGAAATATAATTCTGTTGATTTGAGTAACAGTGCAGCAGTGTAAACAGGGGAGCATTTGTCATGTGAGTAGCAGGCCCACTGAAAGGGAATGCATTTATCTTCCAAAGTGAGCGTGCTCATTATGATTCTCTTTGAATAGCATTGCTGCCTTATTTCTCAGCTTTGCCATCAAATTCAATTGATTTTGGATATCCCATATAAGTATGGATAACTATATATGTATAATATATGATTCATAATGCATAAAAATGCATAACTATGGATATCTATATACCCGTATAGATAACCCATATAGATGTAGTTAAGATGATGTATACTTTTGGAAGGAGTGTGATATCTAAATTTGAGAACTGCTGCTTTAAGAGTTTTTTTTTTTTCACTAGTTTGTTATGAAAAAAACAGCCATCACCCAAAGATTCCTTTTGCTGAGATGAATTTCTGGGTATGACTGTATACTGTATGATAAGACACATGATCTCGGTGAAATTTATGATGAATCTGCCCTGGTTTTTTTGCCCATTGGAACTGTATACCTTATTTTTCCAAAAGCGTGGGGTTGGAGCTTTTTGGTGTTTGTTTTGTTTTTTAATAAGGCAGTAATGAACTGGAATAACACTGCCCAATATCTGAGCTGGAAAGCCCGGATGAGAAATGAAAAGTGAAGAATTAGAAGTCCTTGGAGACAAGTTCTAATCCCTTTGTCCCACCAAGTGAAATGCATGCGTGCACACACACAGAATTATTTTAACTGAATACTAGTGCAGGTTGAGCAATGCAAAAACTTGTAAGTTCAGCTTGTTTTGTTTATAATATTCACATACATGGTATGTTTTGTGACTACTTGCAGGATTATGAAAATTCTGTAATTTGAAGTAAAGGTGATAATTTTCCCAGAGGTGTAAAAGATTATCATTTTGCAGATGAGAAAAGAGAGACTACGTGACATACCTGTGGTTACATGGGAAGGCTTCGGTGGTGTTGGCTAGTGATGGTGTGCTATAGTTTCCCAGAGCTGTACTCCCCTACAGTAAGGATACCTCTACACCCTGTGGCCAATGGAAAATCTCCTCTTCTGAGCTGAAGGTCAGAGCTGTACAGGCATCTTAGTCTCAAAACACTTCATGTTACAGGAATAAACCATCAATGTGTTTTGCAGTAAAGCCTTCTAGCACTTTCCATTGTTGCTGTTACACACTTAAAACAGAAAAGAGCATCTAAAAATGAAAGCTGCTCTACTGAAAACATTTGAGTCCCCTCCTACAAGTATGTCAGGGCAAAGCAAATTGATATACAGGGGAGTGTGAAGGCTTTCTTTGAGACAGCTCTCCCTCTGTAAGGAGGAGTTGGAGACCTTGCTGGCCTGTAAATCATGGAGAAGTCATTTCAATCATCAGGATGCTCAAAAGGGTCACAGTTGCGTGAAATGTTTTGATCTAGATGTTTTTTGAGTAGAGCATATGTATCCGTTTTTCCAGCATATTCAGTCTAAAAGAAATGAGGAAAAAGAGTGGGGAGGAGGGAAGAGCTGTCCCTTCAAAAATTTCACTATGAAGCAAGACACTTTTTTAAGATTTGAAAGAAATTTTTTGGTTTGAAATTTATTTTGCTTTAGTTACACATGTTAAAAAGAATTGTAGAAATCTAAACAAATGGTTCAAATCGGCTCTAAATTGACTTGTTACATTTCATATATCTGCAAACAGGTTTGGGGGTTTTTCCCAGCTTCCACAAACTGAAGACACTCTTAGTTGCATCTGACAACAAAATAGGAGTGTAGAAAGGACCACAGTAAAACTACCTGGAAGATGTAGACAGGATAATTTCTGCAGAGTATCGAAAAGGAGGAATAAGAACTTGAATTGATGTTAAAGAAAACAGAGCATGGAATACATAGTCGAAGAATATAGCTGTATCTATTTGCCAAGGGCATGCCTCAAGAAAATGGTGTAACAGCAAGAAAACATAGCTGCTGATTCTGTCCTCAGTTACAGTGGTTTCATAATGGTGTCATTTACTTGGGCCTGAGTCACTAGTCTTACTGGTTTCACATGGATTTCTCCCCCACTCCAGCTCAGGATTTACACTTGAGATGAATGTCGTTCCCTGTTTATGTAGGTTCTTGTGCTTGTAGCAGATGCTCCGGCTGTTCTGAACCAGGGATTTGCCTTTTACTTTAAAACGTCTTCGAGAGGCAGGTGCTCAGCTGGTGTAAAACCTGGACATCGATTTCAGTGCAGTTTGATTGGGGTATGCTCTGAAAATGTGGCCCAAGGTCAGTAGCAATATTGACAGAAAGAGTACCCGTTCAAAGTAAATATTAAAGATAAGTTAGCATTGCAGACACAGCAATATTTAACACACTGTTGACTTTTTTTTTTTAGTAGAGCATAAACCTTATCCATTCATCCAGACATACCCTATGTTCAGGTATGTAATCATTATTGCAACTGATATTCCATGAAAGGTTTTCATAGCAGTAAGACAGTGTATGTTGATCTATTTATGGATTGTGTTGTGTGGTTAATTTGATTCTTTCACAGCTTAAGTTGTAGTATGTGAAAATAATAATAAAAAAGAAATGGTTTAAAATTCATATAAATATACCAGAAGCAGTGAGTGCAAGTCATTTGTTTGCTACGTTGATAATATTATCCACTTAACTACCAGGACAGAGTCAGGATTAATGATGACATTTTGATGGAATATTGCTCCCAGTCTAAGCAAGAATATTCTGTTGTAAAACGAAGCAGAAATTCTCTAAGTGCTTATAAGCTTTATAGCTTCTTGCAAACATAAGTAAAGGACAAACCATTGTTGCTCTTTTATGCTACTTTATGTATGCCATAACTGCATATCACAGCTGTAATTTGTAATTCTCAATGTCATTTTGAATTAATGGTGTAACAGTACGAGTGTAAACCAGTGATACGCCTTGTGGTACTTTATCAAACTAATTATACACCCTTTATTAAATATATCCTAAAGAATGATTTTGTGTTTTTTAGGATGATTTGGATTTATCAGACTTTTTATTTCATTTTCTTACTTGCTTCCGTTTACAGTGGTAAGTGAATATATAATTCCTAAGATAGGCACAGAGTAATGCAACTCTTCTAGAAGGGGAGATGATTAGTAATTGCAGCCTGGTCCTGAGGGACCTCTCTTGATTCTCCTGAGTTGCACTCAGTTAACTTTGGGTAACTCACATAACCCTATTGCCTGACATGGAACTTTCTAAGGGGGCTTTACTGGCATTGTCCTGTCACCCCTCCATGCTGTCACCTCACCCAGTATGCACGGGACCATGCTACGGGCAGTTTTCTCTATCGGACCAAGGCTGCATTGAGCTTGTAACTGTGAAATCAGTGTGACGTTCAGTGTCCTACACCCAACAGCAAGGTTAGCAGCTTTAGCAGCAGCTGGGGAAGGGAGCCCTTTGTGGTTGATGGGGGGTCCAGGAGGTGGAGCGGTGGGCTGTGTGTGCTTCTCAGCTGACTTTGCTCTAACCTGGTTCCCTTCCAGCATGAATTAGGGCTCTCTAAAGCTTGCAGTAACGTGTGCTGGCTGCCAGAGGCTGAGTCTGGCAGGGCTGGTGTAAGCTGGCTGCCTCTTCCCAGCTGCAGAGGAGCCTCAGCCCTTTCTCCAGCTGTTGCCCTTGGGGTAGGAGGCAGGACTGATGGTCATGGTGCAGGAGCTGATCAGCCCAGCAGCCTCACTGGGGGACAGCAGCTGAGCCTTAAAGCCAACATTTTTTTTTTTTTTCTTAATAAACAATCCCCACCAACCTTCAGTCTTATTCATACGTTGCCTTTGTGTGAAATTACTGATTTAAAAAGTGTCTGTGTAACACCTACGTACCATTATGCTTAAAAGACTATTACAGTAAGTGTGAGTAACTCCAGAGCCAATTGTTTTATGGTAAATTATTTTTTTAGAATTCTCTTATACGCTGGAAAATAAGTGATTGTGTACGTTTTTCAATGTCAGTCTGTTAATGATTTACCTTGTTTAGTTAGCAAAAGTCAAACTACAAAAATTGCATTGCATTTCCCTGAAGTTCCCTGTGCTGATAAATTATAACTAAGACCTAACAAAGGTCTACGTTCAGTAATGTATTAACCATTTTCTCGGAGGATGGTTAGGTAACTCAGCAAAATCTGTTTGATAAATGTAGCATTATTTAAGGTAATGTTTTACATGGATTGAAATGTTAGAAAAACTAAAATCTTGAAACATTTCTGAGGCCTAGGAAACAATTTTAATAAAGTATTCAGAACTGGCACAGTTTTACATGGTACATAGTTTTACAGCATAAGTCATTTTTTTCCGGTGTTAATTTACACTAAAAGAAGGTAAATAAGATCCAAAATATCTGATACAGCAAATAATTGCAATATTCTTTTCTTTTGGCTTTTTAGAATTTGCTTAGTTTTCTAAGTAATAAAAAATGCTTTTCTGTTAATGACAAAGTTGGGCGAGGAAACTCTGAAAATAATAAATACCAATTTTTAGAGAAAGACCTTGAAAGTACATGTACCAGAAAATTTGGATGTTTGTGAAGTACAATTTTTGAATTAACAAGTAATTAACCTTTAAAAGTATTAGCATATCTTGCACATATGTCTAATAATTCCTTACTTTTCCCCTTTTTGGGGTAAATTATGTATTTTACTCATGTGCAGGAAACAACTAAGTATAGTTTATAATTACATTAACAAATAAAATGGACTTGTAATATTTTAAAACTGTGAAATCCAATATGACAGTTCCATTTGTTTTCATTTTAAATAGCTTTAGATACAGTACAATAGCTCTATAGTAACATATTAAGCAGCTCAAGAAAATGTTTTCAGTTGGGCTTTCTCCCATTCTGTAAAGATACAGTATTTTCTCTTTAACTTTCAGCTAAGAAAAAGCACTTTTGTAGACATAGGGATAAAAATCAACATATTTGCCAATTTGCTATCTCTTTGGAGGGCAAAATACAAAAAGAGAGTGGGCTCCTCTGCAAAGCCAGCCCTGTTGTGTGTTTTAACATGGAGATCTTACAGATGCCTTCATTTTGAAAGATGGGAACAGGTCACTGCTTAGGTATCTTCATTGCATGGCTCTGCAGCGTGAGTGGGTTTCATTAGAGTTCAGTATGGGGTTGATAATGAATTCCTGCAGATGAGAGGCGGTAGTTGAGCTTATTTTTATTCTGGACAGTTCCTGAGTCATTACTCCTGTAACAATATTTTCATCATTGTAAAGCAAGTCAGAGGGGGTTCAAGGTGGACTGTGAGGGAGCAGAAGGTTTGCAAATGCTGGGAGCCATTGAAGTCAGGCACAGTGGCACCGCCTGTGACTCTGTCCTCAGAGCATCCCTAAACAAAATAGGACTGCCTTCACATACAACTTTCTAACTCTTTTTGGTCTCTGCACTTCCTTCTCCTGGTTTTCCCCTTAATGGTGCTCTGTACTGGTCTTTCTCGGAAGATGCTTTTGCTGTTCCTGAGAACTGCCATGAGAAGGTGCTTTCCCTCTCTGCCGTGCAGATCTGCTTTGTAGCCCATCCTGCTGCTTGGGCTTCCACCTTGGTTCAAGATGCCCTGCTCCCAGCACTGGATACGAGGCAGGGAATGAGGGGTGATACCCCAGGGAGTTTTATTTCTGCTGGAGAGCAAAGACGACACTCTCAGGGCAACTGTGCTACTCATCCCCCTCACCCTCTTCTCCTGCAAAAAGGCTGTCTTAAAAAAGCAAGGTCAATGACAAAGAGGAGCAGTGGCTTCACCCTCTCCTGGTGAACTGTGCGTGCTCCCATCTCTAATAATTTATGCGTTTTGTTATTCCGTATCAGAATGTGTGACTGAGTTCTATGAAAATACATACTTCCAAGGAGGAGACATCGCTACGGTTTTTACACCAAGTGCCAATTACTGCCAAGTAGTGTGTACTTACCATCCTACCTGTCTGCTCTTCACCTATTTGCCAGCGGCATGGACTAAAGATCCTGCAAAGAGGTAAAATGTTCATGTGGTATTTGCTGGTCTCCTGTGATAATTTTAGGAACTCGGTAACGTTTTGACAGAACACAGGCGCGCACCGAAAATTACAGGGTTGCCATGGAAAACAATGTCATGTATCTTTAAAAGTGGTGATCTAAAAGAGTACTTGCTTAAATTTGAAAGATTAGATCTGGCAATGTCCAATCTTTCACACTTGCATACTAACACTTTCAAGGAAACATAACTGACTGTGCACTCCCTCCTCTGTGCCACATATTTATTGTTGAGGGACAATGTGAGTAATTTCACATCTCCAGTGGTCCCCTTTGCTATCCCTCACCCTCTCTCTTTAGCGTATTTTTCTCACAGTGAAGGACTTCAGCAGCATGAGAGGATGAGGTTGTCCTCCCTCTCTATGCTCAGTGCGTTTCTGTTCTCCAAACCCTGGGCTCTGCTTCTCCCTTTAATGAGACCTCTTGGAGCTCCCACATACACGGAGTAATCTCATCTGCCACCAGTGCCAACAAAGGGGATAGAGCTCTACCCTATCTTTCTCCAAATTGCACTTGTCTCAATTGTAATGTTGAGGGATACTGGACAGCCTGAATTTCACCTGAGAAACAATTATGAAAGTCTGTGTTGTACTGCAAAAGCTGTGAATTGATGCATTTCAAAACACAGGTTTTCCTGCTACTTAAAAGACAGCGATACAGAAATGCTGCCAAAAGTGGATATGGAAGGAGCTATCTCTGGACATTCCTTAAAACAGTGTGACATCCAAATTAGTGGTAAGATACAATTATTCACTTGTATGCATTTTATGCTCTGTATCACGTAGCAGGTATTAGAAAATTAGCATTTTGAATACAGGAATAGAATCAGGGAAGCAGCCAAGCAGTCATTTGTATGTTCTTTGCCAGATCTCTTTCAAACACAGCTTACAAAATCTTCCACTGGTTTCACCCTTCAGCCCCAACTAACCGCCACCAAGGCTTCCCAGATAAGGTAACAGGGGAATTATGCTCCTGCAGTCACTATTTCATTTGCTAGAAGCAGATGGGAGCACATGTTTTAACTGGTAGCTCCAGTTCTAAAGATTAAATTACTACTACAATTCCACTCCAGCAAGCTGCTCATGCAGCATGTGTGACCCTCCTTTATAACTTTGTAGAGCAGTTGCCCAGCAAAGCAGAAGTGCATGGACACAAAGGGATGTTGCTACCTTCATCATTCTGTGTAATAATTTATTAGCAGCTCCATCTTTTAGTGTATGTGTGCTATGCACAGTCTTGGTGTCAGCATGCCGTACCGCAAGTTATGAGCAGGCATAGTTAAAGCCTATCAAATGTGTTGGTTTAAGTATATTTTAAAATTATACCATCGTAATGATGTCATTAAGAGGAGATCAGCTTTAAGCGTAGGAAAACAGAATAAGGAAGAACATATTTATTCACCTCCTGGCTTTGAGGCCAAATAGTGTCTTATGGATGCCGGGCTAATTATTTAGTTTTATTGGTATAGCACCTCAGTATGCCAGGGCTAAATGGGTCTTACTTTATGGAAGTTTGCCATTGCAGCTATTGACAAATCAGTTGTGCTTGCTTTTGCTTGCCACTTGCCTTTCAGAGCAGTCAGGACTTTTAAAAGCCCTTTCCTGCCAGCATCCTGTCACATTTATATTTCTGAGTCAGTGGAATGTTATTCTTTATGCTACATAGACTAGTTGATATCACTGGAGCTACTCTAGAATCAGACTAATGTCATTAAAATGAAAATCTAGTCATATATTTTTAAAAACCCCACCAATAGGTGACTGATTCATATTCTGTGAAGAGATGTCACTGACCATGAGGCGAAACCTGCATCCTGCATGGGGGAAAGTTATTTCAAACCCCACAGTCTCAATTCTCCCTCCGTGGAGTGTAAATTAAATCTTCTGACTCAAATGGGAGATGTCTGTTGCTTATGAGGACATAATTTGCCTTTTAAATGGCTCTGTAATTTGGAAATGGGAAAGTATGTTTCAGTATTAATCCGGAGTTCTTGCTTTGATTAGTGTCATCATGGTCTCAGCCATAGTGGTTAGAGCTTCTCTCTCATATAGGCAGAGGTGTTGTCAAAGTGTGCCCATTTTTTCTTCTGCCTTGTGGTATTATACTATACTACACTTCGGATTTTGTTACTAGAAGTATGTGTGAAATATGATGTAACTGAAGTGAGCATGGGATGTGGAATCTGGATTATGAGGGCCGTGTGATACAAACTGCTATCTTTTGGGCAGTTTGGGGTACGGGTGGGGAAAAGAATAGAAGCATGTTTTCAGAACTTGGTCTCTCTTGTTTCACAGCTTGCAGCCCAGATGTCCACATAGGACTGGATATGGACGGGAAAATTCATGATGTTACTATGGCTGACAGCTATCAACAGTGTCAAAAAAGATGTACCAATGACAACCATTGTCATTTTTTTACATATGCTTCAGAAACATTTCACAATGCAAGCTTTCGGTAAATACAGGTTTGATCCCTTTCCTTGGACAGCTCTGTGCTTTAGCAGAGTAAATCTCAGAGCAGTCTAAGGTGCAAGAGTTAATTCAAGGAAATAATTTTTCCTTGACTTCTCATCCTTGCTATTTTTATTCAGACTTACAGATAGGAAAATATCTGTAGTAAATTAGCTTTCATTTGTCTGTTGGTGAGAAAGATAAACTTGATTATCATAACACTGAAAAATATTTAAATCCTCTGGAGATATTGAAATGCAAATTATATTGGTAGATGTGCAGCATTATTGCTCTGTTAAATCTTGCTCTGCTTGTTGTTCTGAAAATAGCATCATCAGAACAGCCAGAGAAATTCTTTCATTTTTGTCAGGCCTTTTTTTTAGCTGTTAATTTGCTCAATTTTACAAGTTAAACATTGTTCGGGTAGCTCTGTCCCTTTTTTGAAGATTGTGCTGGAGATTGGAGATTGCTCTGGCCCCTGGCCAAAAGCATGCACCATGGTAGGAATTGTGGGGCCAGGAGGATGGTGTAGACCAAGGTTGATGGCCTGTTGTCTTACCACTTTCTTTATTCTTTGTCACTCAGTAAAAAATGCTTCTTGAAACATACCAGTGTAGGAACTCCAGCCAGCATAAAGGTGCTTGATGAGGTTGTGTCTGGATTCTCTTTAAAGCCATGCCAGCTTTCTGAAATAGGTAACTATTTAAAATCTCTGATTCAGTTTAGTTTTAAGGGTTATGGATGATAAGGTGCAGTCTATCTCTGACATGTATGAATGTTTCATTACGTAAAATAATTCTAATATAAACTTATTGTTGCAAATATAGTCAGCGCTCTCAGGCACAGAAAAGATTCAGGTCTTTTTAATTTTCCATTTTATCATTTGTCTTACAAAAACAGTTGCCTACTTTGAAGATCTAAAGAATTCTTTCATGAGATTAGCTTGATGAAATTGCATGTTATCTTTGTACCATGGATACAAAAATGAAAGATAAAATCCCATTAAAGGCAAAGATCAGGAGGAATTTAAAGCTTTCTAAATTCTCTTTGTATACTGTGTATGCACTTAGAAATTTTTATTGAAGACATACAGCTTCCTAATACAACTGGCTAATATGAAGGGATGTATTCTGAGTTTTGCAGGTGATTTGTGATGAAAGCAGTGTTTGTGTAGTTACTGCAATAATTACTCAGGCAAAACTCTCAAGAGTTCAAGATCAAACAGCGTGTATTATACCTTCGTATTCTCAGTTGAAATATCTTTCACTTTTTTTTTTTTGTTTCTCTTTTTTAAAATCTACCTCCATCTTGTCTTACAGTGTGGTATTTTCTCTTCTTAATGGTGATGATGTTCTTCTGCTTCCATATAGCCTTATTAGGTCACAGATAATCTAGTTTTCCCACAGAAATCATATTTTGTAGAGACTCTGCATCTTTTTTTTCTATATCAATATGTTTTCTTCAGACTTTGCTAGTCCTACTGTAGGAATAATCCTTGGGAACTATTGAAAAAGTAGTTTTGTTCGTATCTTAACAATGAAGACATTTAAGGAAAATGAAATGTGAAGAATAAAAAAAGGAAGACTAAGTTTTTTAAAGAGAAGAAAACACTTTAGCTTTTCCTTCACTATGTATATGAGAGAGAATGGAGGAAATTTTTTCTTTCCCCCAAACCCTTGCATTAAGATAGACTAGTAAGACACGTATTCCTGGTTAGAAGAAAAATCACAGTACTTAGGAGGGTCCCGCTCACAGACTTTGAGACGAATCAGGGGACTGTAGCATATGCACAAAAAATATTATTTTAAGTTTAAAAAAAAAGAATTTAAAAGCCTTTTGAGACTTTCTCAAAGACATTTATGGTTTATGACAGTGATGACATGACAGTAGTGATCCATCACAAATTAAATCAGATTTTCTGAAAGTATGTGAAGATCAATTTTGTTCCTGTCTTTCCTTGCTTTCTGTGTCTTGCAAGAAAGGCAAGAAGAGAGAGGGAGAGAGAAGGAATAAATCATGGGATCATAGAAGCTTAGACAGTATTATTGGATCAAGAGGTCATGTAAGGAGGTCATCTGTTCTAATCCAAGACAAATCAACAATACTTGTCCAGACAGAGATTCGAAAATGTAGTCATAAAATCTCAGTACCACCTTCTGCCTTGTTGTGTTGTAAATATCCGAAATGGGTTTATCTGAGTATTTGTTCTAGCTTTTTTCTTCCTGGCTGTCTTTAGGCTGACTAGTCCTACATTGTATATGTTCCAGTGTCATCATTTTACAAATAGATGCTTCCCCTTTCAAAGCTTTTGGAGTCACAGCAACCCTCTGTGAATAACAAGAGCTAAATTGTACCAACAAACTTTGAGATTGTTTCAGTTAGAATCTAAGACCACTGAAATCATCAGCATTATGGGATTTCTGTTTCCTGTTTTACCGTGCCCTCTTCTCTCTGCTCAGTAACGCTGATGTTGACCATCTAACTGCAGTTTGTTTTCAAGAAGAAGGAGGGGGGAAGGTAGTTCTTTAACCTTTCTTGCGTCCTTTGCCATTAGCTTTCCTTCTCCCCTGAGCAGAACCTGAGCTCTTTCTTTAAAGCTAATTGAATGATACTGCATATTTTTCTTTCAAGAGTTTGTTCCTTCCTATTTGGCCTTTCATTTTGTGCCTTTGCCTTTCTGATTTTGTCCTTATGCACACATGCTATTACACATCCATAGCAATTTGTCTGTATTTCTTCCTTTCACAAAGTACCTTCTTTGAGGTCATTGAGTATTGAGCAAAAGATCACTGAACATGATCATGGGTTGGCTTCCCTAAACTTCCAGATCCACATTTGTGCTTTAAATATAATTTCCTTTAGAAACTATCCATACTCTTGAATTATATTTCCCCTTAACATGGGATCTTACCTACTAATTGTCAGAGTTAATTGAGCCTTATTTTGTAGTCTCCTGATCTTTTTTTTTTCTGTTCTTATCATGTAATTACTGTCCTTTATTGTTGTCCTTTCATGCTTACATTTTTTGAAAACCTCATCAAGTTAACAGGAGTCACATTAAGCTCTACCTCTCCCTTTTACTGTTTTTCCCTTTCTGTAGTAAGACGTTCGCAGTATGTTTCTATAACTCATTGGGTAGTGTCGACTTGGCTGCTGTACTTTTTCAACAGCCGAAATTCTCTGCTGCCACCGAGTCCTGTGTTTTGGATCATTTAACTGTTTTTACTGTCTTTACAGCTTTCTAGTTTCAAGAAACATTCTCCATGCTGGTGCTTCCTTTTTCCCTCATGTTATTGTTGCACTGGGATTTTAACTAGGACTTCAAGTATATCTTTGGAGAAGGCAACTCATTCTTCTCTTTCTAAACATGCTAGTACTCCCTGTAACTTCTATATCCGTAGTCTGGTTGTGTGAATTATTCTGCCAAGCCTCTGTTATGTTATTTTGGTCATGTCGGAGGGCAGACTGTACATTACTTTTGCTTATTCTGCCTACTTTTCAAATAACATTTCATAAAGTGTTAAGAGGATCATCCTCTTATTTTTCTTCTAGTCTTCCCATGATCCTCTTAGATATACCCATTATCTTAATTATTTTAGGGTTTGCCTAGATTACCATGATTTATTCCTGTCTGTGGATTTGTATGCTGATATCCACAGTTCCTAATTTAAAGACTTCCCTATTAGATTAACAAATCTGTATTCTAACATGTCATTTTTCCTCTTCTCTATATGAACCTTATCCCTGCTCAGTAGTCCTCTCCATGAGTTTACACACTGAAAAATGTTCTTGAGAAAATTGTTTGGTTAAAATATGGTGTTATCTTTCCAGCGTTTCAGTCACAAAGGAAGGAAAATGGAAATAAGGATAGAAATTAATAATGTGTAAACCTTGATATTCTGATAATAAAATCTTTGGAATTTTGATATTCTGTTCTTGTTTTGTACAGATTGTCAAATGGACATTTTTGAAGATCAAGAATTTTCAGGAATCAATATTACAAGTTTTTTCACTCCTGATATCTCTGTCTGCCAAACTATTTGTACATATTTTCCAAAGTGCTTGTTCTTTACATTCTTTACCAGGGAATGGCAAATAGAATCTGAAAGGTGAATATGATAACTAACTTGAATTTTCTAAGTCGATTTTTTTTTTTAAAAAAAGCACACAGTCTGTTTTATCACTATTTTGTTATACTTATAGACATTTTAAAAAGGTTATTTTCAGTAAAGCAAAGCTTTTTATGTTTGTATTCATAAGTTTAAAGTTTCCTGTGGGCATTTCATCTGTTCTCCAGTGTGATCAGGGGTTTTGTTGCTGCATATCTGGTGTTAATCTGAAGAGAAGTACATACATCAAAGAGACAGTGGGCTTCCAGATTGCTTCAATGACTTATAGCTGAACTTTATGAAATTATCAAGAGAGTAATCTGGTTTCTTAGCAGTATTAAGTTATTTACTTGAAAAGATTTTTGATACAAGTAACAGGTTTAAAAATATTTCTATTGAGCTTCCTTTTTTCATACTTAGTAGTGACAATAGTTAAAAATCTACATTCCACACAAAATAGAAGAATTAAGTTTCAAAGGTATTTCAGGGAGAAGCAAAGCTGAGATGGCATATATCATCTGAAGTCACCTCTTCTATGTATGTATAAATACTGTAAAACCTTTAGTAATACAATCATATGCCATTTCACAAAACTGCAAAAGCACCCTCAGTTTGGTGTGAACAGGTGAACTTAATGAGTGTATTTTCATATGAAATACTTTTACAGATAGAGACTTGAGAGAAAAAACACATTTAAGAAAGAACCTTCCCTTACCAGTACCTAAACAATCAATTTTAGGATGTGAGAACAGATTTAGTTATTGTAAAAATTTTTCCTTTTAGAAATCTTTGCCTTCTGAAGACATCAAAAAGTGGGATACCAGAAGCACTTACATCACGAGAAAATGCTGTATCAGGCTTTGGTCTCCTAAACTGCAGAAGATCCTTTCCTGGTAAAGAATAAATTACAATAAAAATACTAATTTTGAATTAAACAAATTAATAGACTTTCTGATACTTGGAATGCACTCATTCTTGCAGCCTGCAATTCTCGCACTTACATGCATATGAATTTTTTGGGAGATGAACTCAATGTCACTTATACTAAAGGACACAGAGCCTGTCAGCAGGTTTGCACAGATGTGATTCGCTGCCAATTTTTTACCTACTTTCCCCTCCAAGATTCATGCAATGAGGAAAGGTGAGATATGAGATATATTTTTTAAAATGTTCAAAGATTGCTGGAATAACCACTCAGCAGTCTTGGTGAGGGGGTAATGTATGTGTTCTGCATAAAAAAAGTACAAACTGAATTTCTGCATTAATTCATTGGCAGAAAGTGTGAGTGTCACCTAAGAATGTCCTCGCATGGATCTCCAGTGGAAATAGTACATGGGCCAGGAAGGATCTCTGGGTACTCACTAAGATTATGTAAAAAAAAAGCCAGTACTGGTAAGTAAAACTTTTTTCATGTAAAAGAGACAGTGCTTAACTGATTTCAGTACAGGAAGCCAAAACCTCTGTAGTNGTTTTTTTTTTTTTTTTTTTTTGTTTGGTTTTTTTTTTTTAATTGGTTGCATTGTCCCATTGGGACGCCTTGTTAAGTCAGTGTTCAGGAAAAGAGAAGTCGGCCGGGTCTGCAAGTTGTAAACACCAAGAGTAGCACTGTGAACTTGGTTTTAATAAACTTTGTGATCATAAATCATAAAGGGATTAGAATGTATCATGTATCACCTTTTTTGTAATAGATGGGTCCCTATTCAGGGATCAGCAGTACTATCTTCATTTTTCATTGATAAGCACAAATTATCTTTAAGCACAGTTTTAAATTATTTCTATAGTGTGTATGCAGCATTCTGCAAGTACTATTAGGATCGTTGGAGGGACAGATGCTTCCCCTGGTGAGTGGCCATGGCAAGTCAGCTTGCATGTGAAATTGTCTCGTCAGAGACACCTCTGCGGGGGCTCTATCATCAGCAACCGGTGGATTCTTACAGCTGCTCACTGCGTCATGAGGTGAGGCCTAAATGTAACTGTACAAATAAAACCAAACACTCCATCCAGTGTCTGAGATAAGTTGAGATCTACCTTTCAGAAAAATAAAAATGAGGACTAGAGTAAAATAAACTGTTTCCGTTTAACCAAAACTTGAACTTCTAAGGTAGGCTATTCATATCCTTGACGTAACTGGAACTCCATACTTTGTCCGTTTGTAACATAGTATTGTACTACTGATGCTAAATTATTTTAATGCATCTAGAAGGTGAAATTCCAAAGCAGACACCAGATACCTACAGAAACTTAGACATTCTCATACGCTATAAGCTTTTTCTTACTGTAATACCATATCAATTATCAAGGAAAAATCTGTTGCTAGCTTATTCTATTTCATAAACTTCAAATGACTTATCTCAGAGCTTTCTCTGAGAAACCTAAGAATTGGCACCTAAGAATTGGTACTAATCTGATAGCTTCAGCAGCAGGGTGCTTGGCAAGTTGACTTGCTTGACTAGGACACAAAGTAAATCTCTGGGGGGGTCCAATTAGGCTGCTTTCTGGTACCTGAGCTACCTATCTCTGCATTACATGAAACACAGAAATCCCAATTGTCTTGGTTTTACTTTACCAGTTTTGGTTTTTTTTTTCCAAATTCTATCAATCAGTCAATTAATACCCTATTTTTAAGGTAGATTTCAGCTTTAAGAACAAATTTTAAAGCGGTGAATATCTAAAACATTGCTAACTTTCACTGACACGTATAGTCTGTATTGTTAATCAAATTGCCACCAGACTTTGTTTATGAAATTACTTCAGGAGCTGATTTAATTGTCATGCAGGTGTTTCATTTCCTTTCTTAGGTTGTCATCACCTGTAAAGCAGGTTATCTTGTCACTTACAGAGTGAAAAGTGTAAGGCTATAACGCAGTCTGTGAGAAAAGGGACAGGTAACATAAAATGCTTCAAAGAGGATGTTGACCCAGCAACATGGTCCAAAATGAGGCTTTTTTACTCATGTGGTGTAGTATGCTACCCATTATTGTTTTCACATGGAATAGTATTACCAGTATTTTGCCTCCAGTGGCAAACTTTTCTGATGTGGTTAAACTCTCTAAAAAACCCTATATAAAAAATATAATTCTCTACCTCCTATCCAGTGTAGAAGTTACCAGTATTATAAAAGGCAAAGGGAGAAGATATGCTTACAAAATAAATAATAAAAAAACCCCACTTTGTTAATTGGAAATTACTAAGCGTAACTGATATTTATGAATTCATATACAAAATCTTCAAAATTGTTGGGAATTTTATTCAAGGCAAGTTTTGCATCTTCTAGGTTGCCTTAATGGTAGAATATGACAATGAAATATCCCTTAAACTTAGAGTAAAGTTGAAATCATAAAGATTAACTGGAACTTTTCATACAGGGCTATGATACTATGCTTTCTAAACTATATTTACATGGCTAGTGTCATTTTCCTAACAAATAAGTGTCGGAATAGACTCTGCTTGGATTTATATTCCCAACCCTACTTTCATTACTAGAAAAGCTGTTGTGTTGGAATGAATGAATTTACTACTTCAGGGCTTGCACTAGGCCCTTGAAAATCAAAAAAAAAAAAAAAAAAGGAGAAAAAAAAACAAAAATAAAAGAAGGCAGAAGGGGAAGGAGGATGAAGAAGGCCAGAGCAATGACAGTCTGAACATAAAGGAGAGAAAAAACTGATGTGGGAATGAAAATATGTATAGGGAGAAGAACAGAAAGAAAAAGCGGAGGGAATGGACAAAATGAACATTTTTTTTTTTTAGTTTTGAGAGTGTGAAAATAAAAAAATGGAAAGAATGACCCCAGTGCTGGTCACTGTACACTCAGGAGTAATGAAGGATGTTGGCATCTGCACACAAACTATAAATCAGTGGAAATCTTTAGCCACAGACTGACTGTTTGTCTTTTTCCCTCAGTCTTGAGAATCCCAACATTTGGCGTGTTTATGCTGGTATTTTAAAACAATCAGAAATAAATGAGGATACGCCCTTCTTCAAAGTGGAAGAGATTATTGTTCACCCTCAGTATAAATACGCACAGACTGGATATGACATTGCTTTAATGAAACTTGATAAGCCTATGAATTTTACTGGTATGTAGTGTATTTCAGAGGAATTCTGAAAATGTGCAGGATGACACAGGGCTGGCATTGGTATGGCAGTGCATGACACCTGGGCTGGCTTCCTTTAATATGCAGTTACGGGGGTTTGAGGAGAATCTCATTCTGTTGGCTTTGAAAATAAAATGGGTGGCTTTTACTTATGTGACTGGAACGATGTATAGTGTAAAGGACAAAGCATAACATGGAGGCTATCAACAGGGGTTGAGTAGGTGCCTACCAAACCTTAATGTTGCAGTTGTCTCTGCTGGTCAAACTAATATTTTTAATCATATTTTAGATCTTCAGCTACCTATTTGCCTGCCATCAAAAGAAGACGCTAACATACTTTATACCGACTGTTGGGTAATTGGATGGGGTTACAGAAAAGAAAAAGGTATAGATAAATCTTTAAAGAGTGAGTTCCTGTATTTGCAAAATTCATGTGGTTGAAAGAACACACCCCATCCTTTTTTGTTTAATAAAAAAACCCAAAACAAAATGCCCTTCTTTTTAAAGAAAATTCTACTATTTTCTTGGCTAACATTATTGCTATTTGGCCAGCACTGCAATGTAATTCTTAATTACAATCTAATTCTATTAAGACATCATAAAACATACATGAAAGATGTATAAAATTATCATTTAATAACTCCATGCTCTGACACAAAAATTAGATTTTATAAATTGATTCAAGAATTTGAAATATGTAAGAATGCAACCTTAAATATATACTGTACAGCCCTCAAATACTTTTCCTTGGATCTAATGGAATCTACTGGCAAATCTACTGGCTTAATCTACTGGCAAAATCCAGTATACATCTGGAATGCACACTCCTTTTCATGCTGCCAGCTGAAAAAAGCCAATAGACTTATCACTCAACTGTGAGGTTTTGAATTACAGTCTCCACATAACCCATGCTTTTTTTACATAATTGTATTCATATGACTTTATAAATCTGAAACTGAAGTATGTTGCTTTTATGGTTCTGAAGGTTGATTATAAACAATGCCAATGACTTGTGTTTTGACAGTAGTAGGTATTTGAACTCCTCTGATTTTATATGGAGGTAGGCCAAATAGCTGTTAATTATCAAAGTCCATTTTTACATGTATTTATTTATATTTTTATATGTGTAGCATGTGTGTATGTATATGCACACCTATTAAAACAAAGTCCTTCATACAACTTCCTATTTGAAGGTTAGAGTTCAATGTGAAATCTACCAAATTTAGGCAGATATTGTGTAGGTTAATTTCTTCTGTTGATTTCTAAGAAAAGGCTGCTCTCAAATACACTAATTTACTCTATGTGCAAATTTTCCATTCTGTAAAGTACTAGGGCATGGAGCAGCACAGATTTGGCAACTAGGAGATTCCAAACATTGTAACACATTACTAAGAATTAATTGTTAATAACACAAATCAATGCTCTTAATGGGAGGACAGGTTCCAAGGACCAATGTCCTGAAGGCTGTACTCATACGAGGATTCACTGCAAATCACAAGGGACTTTTGAAGCTTGCCCAGTCATGAGACATAAAATGGCATTACAAAACCATTAGAAGTAGCAGATAATTCACATTGTTTACTAACACACAAAAAAGAATCAGTGTCTGGAACATCTAACAACAGTCTAAAAGCAGTGGCCTCCAACTCTGTAATATCACTGTATGAGGATTTCTAGAGTTTAATTTTAACTTTTATTTTGCTAGAAGCAAATATTTGTCTATTCATACCACCTATTACATAGGTCGTGTAGAAGATATTCTTCAGAAGGCTACTGTTCCCCTCATGTCAAAAGAGGAATGCCAGGCAAGGTATCGGAAGCGCAGAATAGGTGACAAAGTGATCTGTGCTGGCTATGATGAAGGTGGAAGGGATGCTTGTAAGGTAATGGAAAGAAGAAGTATATAGTCATATATTCCAACCATTTGTTCAAATATATAATTGAATACTGTAATTATTTTTCAATTGCCATTAGAAAAATATGGTTATCAATAGAGTTGTTGATAAACTTGTCACTTTTGCATGTCAAAAGCACTGAAAATCAAGGTATATGCAAAATGTTTCTTATGTGATGTTCAAATCTTTAGGGATAGATTCCCTGGGTAAGAAACTCTGAGTGTGGGTATATATATCTCATCCATTTAGGGAATAAAACAGTATTCCTTTGGAGTATCAAAAATCCAAAGAGAGCAAGTATAGTATCTCAAAGCATTTCTCCAATAAAAGCAGGTTTCCCTTGTGATGTTTTTATTTCTTGATGTGAAATACAGTACATGAAAGCTTATTTTAAAGCATCCACTGTGTACAAACCAGAAGGGAGGGTGCTAGTAATACTATTAAAATGCATGGGGAATGGAAGGCTAAAGACAACCTGACGAGACTGTTCATTATTAGAACTGAAAATGTCACAACAGCATGAGTTCAGTGAGCCAAATTGTCTGCTCGAGTGTAAACTCATGTACTTCAATTAATTTGAATATTCAGAGTTAATTTATGCAAGAAGATAATAGCCTGATTAGGAAGATTAAATTCTCTACCAAATACAGTATTTTCACTTCAGGCATTTAACAGTTAACATTTTTATATTAAAATGTTACTGTTATCATGGTTGGTATTGAGTAATTAAGAATAAAAATACTTGGAGCTGGGAAGTAATTTTTCCTCTATGCCAATTAAGCTTTCTTTATCAGAAAACCAGAACATGGAGATGCTGCTTTATAAAAATAACACACTTGCTGTTGTCTTAACCACTCATAACAGCTACACGAAAGAAATTTACATTGAGAAAGATCAGTTAGGAAAAGAAAACAGAGAGGTGTTTTATTCTGAGAGGGACAGAGTCACTTAAAGGAGATAAGCCACGTAGAGCACTGAGGTTTGCATACTAAAACCAGGGTCATAAGAGAAAACATTGGCGAATTTACTGTTTTTCTCACTTGCACATGTAGTCTTCAGTGGGTTTTAAATCAGTATATGTAGATAAATTAAAAAAAACAAACAACAAAACAAACAAACAAAAAACAAAAACAAAACAAAAAAAACCCCATAGTTTTGAACCTTCATGGGAAGTGGAAATTGTTTGCAATAACTGGAATGGAAAGTATTTAGAAATCAATTTACCAGAAAACCAGAAACCCTGCTTTGGTGCTCTTTTAATTAGCCTTAAGTGAAAATGATTGAAATCTACGCAGTTATGCTGGTGTTAACACTGAATGATGCTGATTTTAATCAAGGCTTTCTTTGAGGGAGAAATACTGACGAGAGCTCTTCCTTGCGTGCTCTGTCTTTTTCTCCTGTGACACAGGGAGACTCAGGAGGACCGCTGTCATGCAGGCACGAGGAGGTGTGGTATCTGGTGGGCATCACCAGCTGGGGCGAAGGGTGTGCTCGTCCCAGGCAGCCGGGTGTCTACACAAAAGTTGCTGAGTACTCAGACTGGATTCTAGAAAAAACTACATAGTATAAGAGTTGCCTACTGGCTCAAAGCGATGTCGTGGAACAATAACCCTAGAAGTGATGTGATGAAGTGTGTTAGTGGTTTTTAAATGGTGTTTCTTCTTAGCCTGGGATGTAAAAGACTTGATTAAAAAAGTCGAAAAGCAGGAGTGCATGAACTTTGCCATTGCTAAATAAAAAACAGTAATAAAAATAAACTCTGTGGTCACTGATTTGGCAGAAAGGAAGAATATGTCTGAACCATTGATTTTTTTTCTGTCTTTGCTAGCATAAAATGGGAGTGGCTGAGGTTGCAGGGTGTGTATGGAGCTGGGAGCTGGGAACTGCTTCTGACTTCTGTCATTTGAACACAGCAATGGAGATTTCCCTCCCTTGTCCGAATTTGGTTGAAAGGGGCCAACCAGTTAGACACTTACTAAAGGACTTGGGGAAGGGAAGCTGAGGCAGAGAGAAGCCTACCTATACAGCTGTATAAACCTTGTTTCCCTAGGGCATTAGCCAAAAAAGTTGCAGTACTAACCGAGAACACAAAATCGGAGGCCTTGGTGAGTCCTTCAGTGACAATTTTGCAAGTATGGTAACAGTGCTGTCTTTCACTTACATTATTCTAATTTCTGTGGAAAGTTTTGTGATAAGAACAGTAATGTGGGTCTACTTCCCTTGAAGCAGAATATCCAGAAAGTGGATAAAAGAATGATCGCCTTTAGAGACATCATATGACATTGGTCTTTAGCGAATATATTTTTATTTTCCAGAGCCCTAGCTCTCCTTGATTAAAGAAACAGCTTTGTCCTTATCCTTCTTCTCCTTTTTTCCTTTTTCCTTATTTTTGTGTCAGGTAGCAAATATGTTTTGTGGCCAAAATTAACACTAGTGTGAGAAACAGTCAAAAATCTATTACTTTCTTATAGTAAGAGGCAGCATTTCTCACGGAATCAGAAGGGAAGGCACAGGACTTAGCATTGCCTTTGCCAAACTTCATAAGCTTGTTTCCTAATCATCTACATTACCTTAAGTGTTGAAAACATGTTCTAGAGGCTACTCGTAATTGCCACATACCCGCACTGGGTATGTTGCAGAGTTAAACAGCAGGAGTGGCTTTACAGGTAAAGGAGGTGATGAAAATTAGAAATTAAACTTTTCAAATGTATGGGAGAAAACAATCAAGCTGCTGAAAATGACTTCTGCATTTAATTTTTTGATGCTTTATTTGCAAATAACTCAGGAAAAATGTAATTCCACAACGACAAGCTTACAAACAGTTATGTCCGTGCCTAAGTGTCCGAAGAGCCCCTGGGGTCAGAGCGCTTCTTCCCGTGTGAAGTGCTAAGCTGACAGCAGTCAACATACTTGAAATTCTAAAGCCCTATTCAAAGGCTGGGGGTTTGGGGTTTTTTTATTTGTTTTTAAAGAATCAAAATTCAAAGCAGGAATGAAAACAGTCCAAATGTAACAGGAGGAGAGAGGGAATGGTGCTGCTGCAGGCGCATCTTGGGAAAGAAGGGTGCTGCCTTCCCTCCTCCCCGCAGTGGGCTCCTGGGGACTGGGGCTTGCATTGCTGGTGGTGCACAGTGCTGAAGCTGTCTGGCTTTGGGAATCCCAGCGCAGGCTGTAGATGTTCAGAGATCCAGCAGGCAAAGTCTGGCATGTGGTGAGGGGATTGGGAGAGGGAAGGTATATCACTGTGCTGGGACTTTTTGCCAACACTACAGAAGCAGAATAGGAGATAAAGGTGGGGGCTGATGTCCTTTTCATGCTCTGTTTAATCCACAAGTATTCTAAAATGTCAGCAAACCTCAGACATGCTGTTGAAAACCTAGAGACTTAAATAAGGAACTGAAAAAGAGTAGGAAAAAATAGAAAACAGCAAAAAAAAAAAAAGAAAGATACCTGGCATTCAAATATGATTCTGTACTCATGGGGAAGGAATGAAGACAGCTGGAAAAGAGCTGCTAAAGACACAAAGGAATTGCTTCAATATGAAAACAGAGACTGACACTCTCTAAAGAAGAATCATCAGGAGACCATCCAAAACACCCATCTGCCAGGACTTGCTAAAGAGCATATGCAGTGTCAAACTGATAACCTTTAATGCTTTCTCATAATAATGCTATCATCAGGTGCTTTTTGTTTGTTTGTTTTATTTTCTGGTACAACTTTCCAGGTTGTGGCTACTGGAATAATGAAGAGGAATGGCAGCTCAGCAGTGCTCTGTAGATCTCTGGAGCTTCATGTTTTGTTTCTCAGAGGTGGTGCTGATGGTGACAGCAATGTGCTAAAGGAAGCGTAGCTGTTCCTGTGGAAAGGATAAGGGATCTCAGTGACCGCATACATCCTTCATTAGCAGCTGTTGACCAGATAAAATATCTTATTCCAATATGTTTTCACTTAGAGCAGATATTCTTCAATGAAGTTTTGCATTAGTGATCTGTTCATCCATAAGAAATTCCTGATAGCTAAAAGTGAGTAACAGAAATAGAAACTATGTGGAGAATGCAGGAGTTCCTGGTAGCCAGACAAAGTCCTTATGACTTTATTTAAGAAAAATTACATGAGGGAACGTCTGAACGTTCTGTGGATTTATACACCACCATAGTATGTAATTCATTGAGACCTTTAGAGTTATAGATAGAAACACATTGGTGTCATTATGTTGCTTAGGCTTTCTGCTATCAAGTCTTCTTGAAAGTGACCTGAGCTGGGAATGAGATGTGAAACCTCTCATTTTTTCTGCCTGGGAGAATTAAAAATTCTTACAGTGAAGATGTACAGAGATCACCAAGTATGCCCATTTCCTCAGAGGGGAAGGGAAAAATTTGGTATAAACTTTTAGTATAAGTTTTATTTGTTCTGTGAAAAATTATTATTCTGCTATGATGAAAAATGCATCTCAGGTACTGAAAAATAAGGAACTGTATGGAAAGAAAATAATTCATACTGGTGGTCTTCATAGTAGGAGAACTCACTCAGTTAAATTAAAATGTGGATTCTAATTCTCTGCCTAATTTCCAGTATGTATGGAGGATTCTTTGGAAAATTGTTGCTAGCTCATTTTGTTTATGAAATATCTGCATTATAATATATTAAAAATGCATTTCCACTTCAAATAGAGGGCAACATTAATTTGCCCCTTTGAACAATAATAGCAGATATGAAATATTACATATTTATAGTCGAGCATTTCCTGAAATAGTAAATTAATTGATTTTCCTGTGGTCTCTGTGTTGTAAATCATGTTACAGATATGTGTAGATGTATTAGAGTTACTGTGGAGTGCTGTATGTTAGAAGAAATTTTCTCATGAGAGTTATGCAATGGAGATGTAAAACACTTGTTTTGCATTTTCTTAATGCTTCTTAATTTTCATAGGATCCTAGAAAAGAGGTCTGGACGAGGTCTTTAGAAGGTCTTTAGAGATTAGCTACTGCACCATCCTGCCTTCATGCACAATCAAGAACCTCTATATCATTCACAGCTAGAGTTTCTCTAGCCTCTAGCAACAGAGGTTCTACAGTCACCTCGTACAAGCTATTCTAGTGCTCAACAATCTTTACCACTGCAAATATTTTCCCTTGTCACTGACTTAAATAATCTTTCCTGCAGTTTAATTCTAGTGCTTCTTGTGCTACCTGCCATGGAAATAGAAAATGGGGAGTGGGGAGGTTAGGTTTTTGTTGTTGTTGGATTTTTTCATTTTCTGTAGTCACCCTTTCTACATCTGATACTTTTTACATATAATGTGATGTTAGCTAATGTTGAGTCAGTTCCTACATTTTTGTTAGCTGGTTTGTCTGTAAAGACCAGGAAGGGGGGATGACAACACTGAAGGAAGAGGACTAAATGCACAGGGCATGTGAGAAGAGATTAAAAGGAGTTGATAGGAACTAAAGCTTGAAGTGAAGTTATTGAGAGAAGAGTTGGAACAAACAAAACAAGAATCAGTGCAAGATGAAGAAAGACCAGCCCAAACGGTAAGTACTCATCTAGGCACCTGGTACTGAAAAACATGATGGAACACCTAGATATCCCTTCTAGGTCCACACAACCATACTCCATGACCTGAAGATTAACGAGGTATGGTGCGGAAATGGGCTAATTAACCCTCTGTGTGCTAGGAAGTGGTAGAGTCAGCTGAAGTGCAGTGCTCCCGTGACATGACTGTGCTACTCTCACAACTGAGCTTATTGCCACACACCTCTCTGCTCTGATTTGCTGCTGTGTATGTGTGTAGCAGCCCAAATTGTGTCCATACTTCCACACCTTTCTCCACTGATCTTACCATCTGGTAGATTTTGTCTTCCGATTATCTCTTTACTCATTTATGTGCCTTCCAAAGGTCACGTATGGTGATGTGAAGAATGGTTTGATTTTAACTATCACAGGAGATCTGGAGAAATCATTGTTCTGGGGTGTTCAGAGGTGATATGGCCTCCCTGAGGTTTATTGCATTGCATGTCCCTACTACAGCATCACTCTTTCAATCATTCCTGTTGGCTGAATGCTGCTTATGGAAAGGTGCTTCTTATGGAAACACTGTGTATAGCACTCCTAAGGCTGTTGTCTTTCTGTGCTGTGATTCCCTTGTCCTGTGCGTGATTCACCATTTAAGAACTTCAAGCATGGGTACTTTAGGTTTGCACTTGTGCCCAACACATTGAATAGGGAACAAGACATACTCATACAGATGACCCAATGTGACTGGGGGAGGAGGGAGGAGCAGTGACATCCCATGGGGGACAAGGGGAAGGTGTAGAAGGGGAAAGACAAAAGTATGACAGCTTTAGAGCTGCTTCTCTCTTCTGGGCTTCCTGGGATTTGGCTGTTTTGGCAGATGACTTGAAGCTGTAAACTCGTGGGCGATCACTGAAAGCAGCTGCTTTTCTGAACTCTTTTGTTGGCAGAACTGTTGTGAACAGTTAATAAAGAGTTAATAAAAAATTTACATGGTTCATATTGGATGAGTCCACATAATCCAAAACTCTGGCCTTCAGAGAGTCCAAAACTTTAAGATGGGCAGAATGGGCTGGTGGGAGCACTGAAATAACTATAAACGTGAAAAAGAAGTGGAATAAAGAGATTGTACATTTGTTTCCAGTAAAGGTATTCTGCTTATCTACAGAGGGTTTGTATGGCTCTCAGTAAGCTTCTGATTTCTTTAATATTCATTGCATGTTCAGCTAATATTTCAGGGGAAAAAAAGAATTGGTTTTATGTATTCTCAAAAATAGCTTTCAGTGGTTTTGTCACTAGGTGGCACTTTTGGTCTAATTTGTCTTGTGTTAAATAGCTATGGTGAGAAAAGGAACTTGTTCTTGTATAGCCTTGATAAGAGTAAGTATGATTAGTAAATCTCAGAATGATATTTTCATTTCTATAGCTGGTAAATGATAGTAAATAATTAAATTAGCATCTTCATTTGTAGAACTCAGAGTTCAAAGATGGTGAATATGTTCAGATCCACTTTTCTGCATGGCTCTGGGACATTAAGAGAGAGTAGGACATGCAGGCTGACAAAATCAAGCCAAGTAAGTGCTATTTGCCCCCAGCTCCCTGCCTACGAAACCCTATGGTATTTCACAAATTAATAAATATGCATCAAAACCATTGCAAGCTACTGCCAAGGCCCCGAGCACATCTGCTCACTCTGGGGGACTTGGCTTGAGGCCAGCTTGGGCATGGTGCAATTGTCTGGCCCTGAATCAGGGAGCAGGGGAAAACCTCAGCTTGGGGAGCTATATGTGAGCCTGGCCCTCACACACTACTGCACATTATAATCTTAAAGCAAATTTAGGCTGTACCTTAATAATATATGACTGGTTCTATGACCAAAAATGTGACTAGCTGTCAAGAATTTCTCTGTCAGATTTTCTTGTCTGGAAAAATTTGTAGTGAGATTGTCTGAAAAGGAAAAATTGCTTAGGATTGGGCAGAGATGAAAATCTGAATTGTTAGTCTCCGGCATTTGCTCTGGACACAACCAAAGGGGACCATGCAGAATGATCTCCCAGGTACTATGGGTTCTTGACAAGCAGAAGGGTAAATTGTATCTTGCTGTTCTACTACAACTCTATTGTCTCAAAGTGATCATTGATCTTAGTAAAGCTTACACCAGTCAGGCAGGAGGAGAGAGAGGTTCTTTATGTGCATCAGTGAACTGATGAGGATAACAAACCAAAGATTTAGAGATATTTGTGCATTAAAGAAGAACTAATGGCCTCAAGTTACAGCAAGAACAATGCTGAGAAAAACTGTCTGGGGTAGAGAGAGCAAAGCAGTGGGTAAGGGATAGTCGAGGATACTGTAGAACTTCTGTCACTAGAAATATTTAGGTCTACATTACACTGGGGTGTAACTGGCCCTGCCTTGCTCAGGGGAGGTGAACTGGACAATCTTCCTTCCAGCTGCTGCCTGTGATCAACAACAGTGATACAAAATCATGTTGGTTTGGTTTTTTTTTTCTGTAATACATGTGGCTTTTCAAACATGAAATACTATCAGAAGTTTCCTACCTATTCTCTAGCTAGTTCAGTCCTTTCATTCTCCTGCAAACAGCATTGTTTTTTATGGACTTATTTTCCTTCCCTGCAGTTTTGTTTATTTAGGAAGCCCAAGTCCATTTTAAATCATAATAAAGTGAAAGAAATCAAGAAAAATGAGAAGATAAAATAGGCCTAAACATGACCAATATAAAGACATGAGTTAGTTGTATGAGCACCAGGCTTTGCAGTGACCTGGCAGTGCGGGGACCCAGCACTTGCCTGCGCCTGGGCCTGAGCTGGTTGTAGCTTGGTTTAACAGCTGTGCAGTGGTCAGTGACTGCTGCCTGACCTGTTTTAGCCTGAGCGATGAGTCCTCCCAGTGAAGGACTGAGTATGCTGATGGTTGCTGTACACAGAACACCCCCGCTCACCCCGAGATCCTCTCAAGGAAGCCTGAAACCATTGTCCTTAGGACTCAAGAGGACATGGGGAGAGTAAGCACACACCACAGAAAAGGGGTAGGAAAGGCTACTTACTTTCTATAGCAATTTTTCCTGTATTATTAGTGAAGCTTTTCTGTGTTAATTAGGCAATGTGGATTAGCTGGACTAGCAATAAATTTTCCATGTGCATGTGTGGTGCGTTCCCTTTTGCACACAAGAAGACTTTTTCAGTGTCACATAAAGTAAATGGAGATTTACCTTGGGTTATGGAGGCATGCAAGGACAAAATAGAATACCATACCAAGGTGGTAGCAGAACTTCAGTTTGGAGTATTGTCAGCCATTGACTGAAAAACAAGAAAACCACTCCTTTTGTAACTCTTTCTGTTGCTTCTGAATTCTTATATTACGCTGCATAATACGATGGTAACTCATCTCTGTTAGCCTCCAGGCGCTACCTAATGCAAAAACATTGGTAAAATAAATAACTCATAGAGTCTTCATAAATACAGCTGATATTGACATAGAATGATTTTGTACTTGGTTGATATTGATTATTTTTTAATTTTCTACAGGATGTTCTGTATTTGATATTCCTTTTAAAGCTGCAGCTACTAGATTCATAGGACTGGATAGGAAAGTCACCTTTATAGATAGGAAGTACATTTCTGTCTCTTGTGGTTCCAGAGAAAAAAGCTGAAAAACATGACCTATGGCCATCCTAGAGGCTTACAAGCTACCATTAGTATTTGTAAGCAGTTTTTCTGAACAAAAATCATCCTGATATTAAAGCATTTTTTATTATTTTCAGAGATCTGACTCACAGCTGTCACGTGTGTGGCACTGACAACACTATGTAAACCTTCAAACAAGATGAAGGGTACATCTCCTGAACTAAAAATGTAGGCCAAATGTTCCACTAGAACTTAAATTCAGCAAAATCTGACCTGAACTTCTTGAATTCCCTTTTATCTATAGCGCAAAATTTTGTAATAGATTTAAGTTATTGACATTTGTTCCTCAGATGTCAATGCACATTGCTGAAATACTCCAAACCTGAGAGCTCCCTTGGAAAACAGGCCACAGATGATATGCCATGACTTGGTGTTACTTCTCCATTCCAGAAGTGAACTTTCTGTATCTACACTATCCAGGCTTACAGACATAGATAAAATTACCCTGGCGGAAGCACATTTAGAAAAGAGATGGATAGGGTAGTCTTGCAATTAAATTTTGATTTGATTTGAAAGAACTGATTATTTGGAGCATGTCAATTATTCTTTCTTTGCTTCAAGACGATCACTTTTGAGGCCTCTCTACACTTCCTTGCTCTGTCCTGGCCGGGGCAAGTCTCCAAAATAAATAACAACAACAACAACAAAACAACAATAATGTTTTATCATTAGCAAATTATAGCAATGTTTTCAGCTGCTGTTTCTGTGCTTTGGTTAATGGAGAGACTCCCAATTGCGGTGTTTTATGAGTGCACATAGAACACTGTGATGACCATCTACAATACTTTAGGGCAGACAACATTATAGAGACATAACTCATGTTTCCTAAATGCATTGTCTGGTCACAAGGGATACCCACGGCTAAATGACTCATGCCTGCCTGGTAAGTGAGACATTTATTTTTTAATGAATTGCTTTCAGAACCTTATTACTTGCAGTCGTCTGTGGCATCAAAGCAGCCTATTTTTTGATGTACGCTTTGATGCAGTGTAAAAGATTACTTTACAGCATGTCTAATACATGACATTTGATTTATCCAACCAAAAATCTAGTTTATGCCCTATGAACTTTATGGAAAAGAGTTAGTAAGCCTTTAAGACCCTAATTTGTTTGTAGTACCAAGTGTTGCAGGATAACCGGCCATTATGAATGGACTAAGCTTAACTGTTGGGCTTGACCTCATATGGGGGGACATTTCCGCATATCTGAAGAAGTCTAGATCTGGACCTCACTTGGGTACTCCATGGATAGAACCCACTTCACTAACTCTTTTCACTTTGAGTCTTGTTTCATTCATCTCTAGTTACAGCATTGCAAAATGTTTTAAGGTCAGCTGGATGGGCAGTGAAGGGCTTTTGATGAGATAAAAATGATGTTTCAAATAGAGGTGCAAATATTTCCTTAAGACAGATTGGAGAAACAAAAGAAATAAGTACATTTTCTAGACCATCATAAAATAGGCAATTCTATAGTGGAACGAATTATATCTACTATGTATAAGAGAAGGAAGTGACAGATGCATGTAGAAAATAAATGAACAGGTTCTAGTTTTCCATATGTACATGTTGGTTTCTTCTTTGGAAAATAAAATAACTAGTCCATATGTTTGCATTTCTCTCTCTCTCTCTCTCTTT
>WEKW01031114.1:45807-58344 GCA_013389905.1 Sula dactylatra | reverse complement strand
TTTTTTTTTTTTTTTCTCTCTTTTTTTTTTTTTTTTTTTTTTTTTTTTTTTTTTAGGAAATAGGATTAGAATGTACAGTAAACTATCAATATTAAAATCAGCTGCTGGCACTTTACTGAGGTATAATGCTGAGATGGAGATGTTATGATCAGTTTTGCAAATAACAGGACTGCTGTTTTATTCAGTGTAGCTTATGCATCTTCTTTGTAATATATAGTTAACAGACATTTTTGACTGGTTGGGGTCATTCCATTTTCCATTTCATTAACGCTTAGTGTATGAAACGTTCCCCATGAATCAAAGGCTTTTCTAAGTGTGCTATAGATAGCAAAAGGGGTTATGGCAATTTATAGAATGAATGCATAGCCCAGACAGCTTTGTAACAGCTATGGACAAATTTTGCTTTGAGAGACTACCCATTAAATTTATAAGCGCATGAGAAGTACAAAGAAAAAGATCTCTAAGTAAAGACTAAGTACCCAGAGAGACGGTAGTCAGATTAGTGTACCTGATAATTTGTCTAGATACGGTGGTGTAAGAGCTTTTGCTGTTATGTTCTGCAGTTAGGCTAGTAAGGCAGAAAGTAAACAAACATAAGACAAAGTGGATTTTTGGATGTTCTTTATTTTTAGACTGCAAACATTTCTGATGAAGATTATGGCATTTTCATTAAGTATATGAAGAAAGTATTAATTTGATATGAAGTTGGTTTTCTTAACATTTGAGCTCAGTTTTATTTTAACAAGTTTTAATTTTTCAGGTCACCGGACAAACCAAACCATTGAAAAAAAAATAATATTTTTTGACTAAATTAATTAGTTTTGAGAATTTTGATGGCATTCATTAATTTCTCATAATTAAATGCAGAGACACTTGTACAAAGACTCTAAGTAAAAAGAAATTGGAATGTTTTGATTCAAAAATGTGATTTTTTTTTTAATTCTGTCCATTTTACTCTAGTTTGTTTGGCTGGAGCAACTGGATAGATTTGACCCTCCCACTCCTTAAAAACAAATCAACAAAACAAAAAGAGGACCTGACTGTGTACTTTCTAGTGTAGGAAATACTTGACATTTTGAAAATGCCATCCAAATCTTTTTTTAAATCCACCTTGGCAAATTTCCATTATCACTTGAATGTTTGGTTTTCTGGTTGTATACATATACATATACGCATACATGGCATACATATGAATCCTCTAAGAGGTAACAAGAAACTCTGAGTTTTCAGTCACAATATGATGTTATAAATGCCAAACATTTCTGAATGTCTTACCATGAAACACCTACTGATTGATGGGGGTTAACCTCTTGCTTGTGGATTATCTCACAGCCTGCTTGAGAACAGCTCTCACCCAAGGCATGGAAGGTGTAGACAGTGATGCTATTGACAGCTGACTTCTAGCAAAAAGAAAAAAAAAACCCACATGTGGGTGACATGTGTGGAAAGTTAGATTCTCAGTGTGACTGTCAGGTCTTAGCTTAGACTGCAATTTTGTATTTGGTAAATTGGATTCTTAAGCCATTGTGGTCTCTGATAAACACCTCCTTCACTCTATATTGCATGCAGTTGTAAGAACACAAGCCTAGATAACCATATTAAATAACCTTTCAGTCTTCTATGCTTTTATTTATCATCACTTTGTCTCCTGGCACCTCACCTCAAAGACCATTATTTGTGTTCTTTATACCAGCAAGGTTAAGTTGCTTTCCCCTCACTGCATGAGTTTGCAGAGAAAATAAACAGCGTAGCAAAAATCTTTGTGTGAGAGGATTAAATAAGTATCTGCTGGAATAATTATTTGTTAAAGATGAAATGGGAGGTCAGCAAACCTCTTTGACCTCAGAGAAGGACTTAGAAGAAACTGGAGGATGTGCTGGTGCCAGCAGACTGGCCCTTCCAGTGCAATTTTAAACTGAAGAAAAGATTAAAATTCATGGCTCAAGGGAAGATTGATGAAAGAGCTTACATAAAAAAATTACTGATGAGAAAAAAGAAAAGGGATAGACTGGGAGAGCTAAATATACTTTGGCAGCTGAAGCGTGCAAACATACAATAAGGCAAGCAAGAGGAGAAAATGAAGTACTGCTGACTTTTGGACTTTTAACTATTCCATAAACACGAGAAAAAGCAATATTTTAAAAAAAGAGGAAATACAAAGGCCTGATTCTGTCTCTCCACACTATAAGGTAATATACATAAATATATAATACAGAGAGAAAATGAAATAGTAGTGGTACAAATTATACTTTGATGATGGATATTCAAAGTTCAAGGAAACACAATAAAAAGCACCACCATTTGAGGTTACCCTGGCACATTTTTGAAGTATGCAGATGCCAGCTTGAACTGTCCCAGCTATATTTCAACCAGGGCAACATTTACATTTTCCTCATCTACCTTTTACTTGCAGTTTCTTCTGAAGAATTTTCCTTTTCTTTCCTGTCTGAAAACCAGCCTTGAGATATTGCAAGAATGAAATGGATGTCATGGCCTCTCAACCCCTGAGGGTCAGAGCATTTCAGACATGGCTGAGATGATCCATACACATTAAGCAAAAAATTCCAGCTGGAGTGAACTCAGAGGTAACGTTTTATGACTATAAAAGTAGCTGATGCTGAGTTGAAGGGACTCACTACAAGGAAAGAGAATTTCTGGTTCATCTTCAAGTGGGTGGATAGTTCACCTCTCCCTTTAGAAAGGCTAGAACTGCTATCTGCAGGATATCATCCTGTATCTTCTCTATGCTCTACCGTCAGGGCTGCAAAGTGGAGTCAACTGAATGGTTTGTAAAAGCTCTGCTGTATCACAGGAGAGAGCTGCAGGCTGTGTTCCTGTAAGTGACCCCTGAGCCAGGTCTGTGTGAGTTGGCATGGCTGGGTGGTCCCACGGGCTGTCCAGTGTGCTGCAAAGGTCCAGTAGGACTGCCTGGGGTCCAGGAGCAATGTAGTGCTCTTCCATAGTAAATTTGCTCTGCTGAATAGCAAGGCTAATTAGCCTGGATTCAGCATAGTCCTAATGCAATGGAGTTCTTGCTCTTTTTATTTTGTTTTGGTGCTTATTCAGAGCTTGGGTGCCTATTCATGGTGCTAAATCACACTGTACGGGCATGCCTACAAAATAGAACCTTCTCCACTGCCTACACAAGTAACCAGGAGCTGCGCTTGGTAAGTGTCTCTCTTCATTCCTCAGTGGTTTTATCAGTTGTCTTTCTCAGCACGTGAACTTTCATCATTACTTATTCAGCAGAGCTTCTGTCTTTCATCTGACCTTGTCTGTGTTGGTTGAGGACGTTGGATGATCATTTAGCTGAATGAGCATTTGTTAGATGTTACAGCACATTTAAGTGCAAGAAACATTTTGAAGAATTCAGAGAGGCATGAATTAAATCTGTTCCTGGGTGATATAGCATACGTCCTCAGAGACAGATTTTTTTTTTATATCTTCTGTTCTTGATAGCCTAATTTGCCTTTGGAAATTAGAGAAATTTTTATCAATGGCCATGTACCTGACTATAGAGGAACTAGCTCTATTTCACCAGGAGAGATTAATAGTACTCTAAAGTAAGCTTTAAATCTCTGTGCTAGAGTAAACACTTCACTAGGTATGGTATAACTTTTATCTAATGGGTATTAGCTCAAAGTCTCCACAGCTCCTCAAGGTATTTTATATATCTGACCTAGCACAGCCTAACTTCAGAGATTTTCCTTTGTGGGTGGGATGACTGTTAAAAGCTTTTCTGAGGTTTAATGTGTCATTAAAAGTAATGCCTCATGTGTCAAGACTACCTCATCCTCAAAAGCATAAGAAACATTGAGTAAGAAAACAGAGAGTCCTTGGACTTGAGACTAGGACCAGGTCTTGAGTAGTTGGGAGGGGAATGGTTCGTCCTCAGGTTTCACCATGACACAGGCTGAACCTGGTCTGTGCTTCCCAAATGTGGGTGCTTGGAAGTGCTTGTGAGTCCCTTGACTTTGATGTAATATTTACTTTACAGGCTTATCGTTTACCTATTCTTATGCCTGAAGAAGTTTGTGTGCTAAAGAGAAATAAAGAAAAAAATAGAGACTTGTGATAGTTTAATGAGATTTAACAGAACTGAAATTAGTTTTAGAACACAAGATTGTGAAACATGGATGTTTTTGAGGGCTTTTTGGTGAATTCATTGAACTAAGTATGCTTAAAGATAATGAATAACAAAATTCAGACACGTAATTTTTATGATAGTATTAGAAAGAAATCCTAAAGATTTATTTGGTTACAAGACTATGTGAGTTATCAGGTGATTGTTTTTTAAACCTCCTTGGAACAGTGGCTTAATCTGGAAAAACTTGATTCTATATTCTTAAAAACTAGATTTTGAATAGTGTTTTTAACACTGCTGTAATGTCTTGTTTAAAACTATTTTCCTTTAATAGATGCCTTGGAAATAACCACTTCAGTGAAAAACTTGGAGCGTAAATTATTGGTCTTTAAACTATTTGAATCTTTCTTAAATACAATATACATTATACAAGACTGATTTTTAAATAGCTACTGATTTTGGGTGGCTTATTTATGCCTGTTCACTTTTTGAGAGTTTTTCAAAGGCTTTTTGAAGCATTTGGGGATCCTTATTACTTTTTCACAGCAAATGATTGTAAATACTTTAAATGTAGCAATATCCATGTGACATATGATACAAGTTGTAACTTCAAGGTATGCTACATGTTAACAGCTATTTTCTCAGTGAAAGTACTTTGTCCCCTNCTTAACATCACCTGTCCCCATCTCCATCTCATTTATCCCCACCATCCTCCCCAGAAGCAATTGAGTTCTATCTGCACATTTCAGCTTTGGAAATTACTCCATCATTTTAAAGAAAACTTGTGTTTCTTGTCAAAAAGTCCCCATCTTCTCTCAGTCCTCCAAAGACAGTTTTGTTTTTTAAGAAAGCTCCACCGCTGTTGTGTTAAAAAAGAAAATCCTTTTGAGTAACTTCTTTCCCAGAAGGATTGCAGAGGCAATTGCATGAATGTTGGAAAAAAGATTGGCACCTCTCTGTCTTGATTTCCCCTCCTCCTTTGCACAATCCTGTGGCTTGCAGCATATATGACATCCTGCTGACATTTGTACAGGCACACAGGATCCAGCAGCATAAGCACTGCGTTACTTTCCCATCTCTAAGCATCAACACGATAATAAGAGATATAAATGATAATACAAAAAACATTGGGTGACAGGACTGGAAATCTAAGTGATTCTAAAGGATGTATTTGGTTTGCTTTGTTATCTTTATATAAATCTACATGTACCAAAAGATAAATAAGAACCAAAACCAGTGTTTTTCAGAACAAGCAATGGCTTACATGTGTGTTGTCAGTTGTTCTTTCTGTCACATAAGACATGTGGACAAACAGCAGCTATAAGGGTTTTTGCTTTTGTGTATGCTCATATGACTGAGTGTCATATAAAGGAAGTGCGAGGTCTTGCAGCTGCCAATTATGAGTTAAGCAGCCTCCTTTTTTCTGAAGTTTTTCTGATCACATGAGGAACACAGATGGCAATGCTTAGTGCAATAATTTAATTCTCACTACTTAGATATCTGTTTTCCTTACAAATCCCTGGGAATTATAGATTGTGCAATTAGTCTATTTGAATCTTCCCCAGCTACACAGTGCAAAAAGCTGTCCTTCCACTAATGAATTCACATTTTATTTGCCAAATGTGGGATCATATCTGAATTACAATTAAGCACGAGTACTTAGAAAGGAGTAGTTGTATTCACCCAGCTATCTATTTACAGGAAGATACAGATTTTCTTTCTTTTTTACTGTCTATCATGCCTTGGGTTCCTAGGTTTGTTTCTTTGATTGTGGAAGAAACAGGCAGTTACAAATTTAAAATATCAGAGCGAGTTGTTTGTTCCTTTCTTAATCAAATTTTAATTGACAATGATAGGGATCAAATATACGAAGAACTGCCTTTTTCCAGCCCTTTTCAATTTGTTTGATGTTTCTGGAGTCTGTTTTAGCTTGAAAGTACCAAATTTCCTGAAGATACTCTTGGGGATGTAGGAAGTCCTTGACTACCGGAACCTGTGGTAGAATAATTAAACTTGGATAAGCATGATTTTCGAGGCTACCACTTAAAATGATGTTCTTTTTCATAATCCTACAGAATAGCAGATTAGGGCAGGCTAAAAATAGGGCAAATGATTCTTTCATTTCTTAGTAGATGGCAAAAATAACACCAAAATACTGAAGTTGGTTTTAAAATCAAACACTACTGTTTTCTTCATTTTGAATTTGGTTAATTTGCAATCTTTTTTATCTTCATGTTTATATGTTTACCTGGCAGCTCTAAATGCTAGGCAGTACTTGTGCATTGTTTTTATGGAAGCAGTTCTCACACCAGGACTCCAGGTTTCAGAGGAACAACAAATATTGAGACACCTGTGATTCAGGCTGTGAGACATGCCAACAGTAGACCACAGCTGTGGTGGGATGCATCCTGTGCATTTATTAATAGACAACTTTTTGGCTATAATTAAGATTATAATTTATATAAACAACCCTGACAAATCAGGCCCTGATTCTGCAGTCTAAAATTCAGTTGGATTTAATTTCTGTGGCTGGAACTGAGTGTTTCAGTTAAGTATTACTAATCTCAACTCCTTAATCAATCCATCTCATTTGCCTTGATCACTAAACAGCTTCTTGAAAGTATAACAGGCATAGGAAAGATGTATTCTTTTGCAATTGCAACTATCAAATGCACACTTAAACTAAACTCCATAACCTGCCTGTGGAGATAAATTCCCATTATAAATTCCCTGGTCACAAACTGGGCTTGCTGCTGCTTCTTGTAGTGGCGGTGGTGTGTAACAATCTTGTGATCAGAGCACCCATCTGGAAAATGGGAAATGGGATCCATGTCCTCCTAGTCAGAAGGTGTTCAAAGTGATGTGTCCCATTTCGGTGAAGAACATCCTAAACATGTCATGGGAGAAATGGTTATAACCAAACTGTGTTAAACATATGCACAATTGAAGGTAGGGGGAGGAGTTTAGGATCGGAAGAGAAGGGGGTGGGTTACTAGACGTGAAAGAAAATGTGATGGGCATAAAACATAGTTTTCTTTCTGATAGTTCATGCTATTTAGTTAGAAATTTTTGCTCCGATACTTTCCTTTAAAAAGTTCTGGTAAACATCTGTGGAGGTCCGGTTCTGCAGCTCTGGTTTGAGGTCCTGCTCTGGCTGTGCAGTCCCAACTCCATGATGGGGACTGTGCTGTGAGCAGCATTAAGGGATAGCAATGAGATGAAAACAAGAAGACAGAGGCGGAAAACAAAAAGGTAGTAGGGGGTCTGGGTGGGTTCAGGGTTCTGTAAGTGTGGAACTGAGAGCTGGGAGGTCAGAGGTGGGGTGACTATTGTCTGGAGATTGTTATTCTGGTAGCTGGTTGTTTGGTTGCTTCACTGGGATGAAACTCTTTATCTGTAGTACTTAGTCACTATAAAACATGTATCTTATTATCCTGGGAATCACTCAGGAATCAGACGTGCATATTTCTCATGAAATGTGGGGGTTATGTTCAGGTCTTTGGAACTGAGGGAAAAAATACTTGTTTTTTATTTTTGGAAAGTTAATCATGCATTATGGTGACGAAAGAATTGCTTTCAGTAAAGCTGTATGAATAATTGGTTTTATCCTTTGGCAGATGAACCAAACTTAAAAGAATATTCAGGTCAAACTTCAGTGCAAATTTAACAATTTTCTTTGGTAAATCAAATGTTTCATTTTCATGCTGTCCGTTTTTAACCAAATATGGAAAAAAGCCAGCTGGTTCCAAAAGAGTAAGTTGCTGAGGGAAGCTGCTGACCTTTCACAGAACAGGGAGGAGCAGAGACCTGACCTTCTTGGAAGGGCTCCCATATATCGCTAAACGTCGTCAGAGTAGGACTGTCTCTGTCACCCAAGCATATGCTACATGATATAAGTAAGCACATTGCAGGGAGGAGTTAGAAAACCTTATAAAGGCTATTGCCTGTGGCCTGACCTGCTATGATTTTTATGTTCTTATCTCTGAGTTTGAATAGATAACACAAGATGTGAGTGCAGTGTTATGTCATTATCCCCAATTGGCTTGTGTGCAAGTGTCCTAGAGAGATACTGAATAAAAGCAGGGGAGGAGTTTAGGGGAAGAATTCTGTGTTATGGAGCTTCTGGCTTATGGTGTTCCTGCTTGCTCTCTAGTTCAGTTTTAATAAATCCCTAAACATTTCTACAGGAATTTAAGCTCCTATATCTGTAGAATTTAGAATTTATTCTAATGAAACTGAGGAAATCTTGTTCTTAGGTCTGAAAGAATTTTTCAATGTTTTCCTGAAGTGAAAGAAACACAGTGTTATTTTTCACAACCATGTAACAGTTATAGGTGCATTCACCTTAAACTGAGTCATCTTCTTCGAGTCTATTTTATGACCACTTTCAGTTCCCTGGGAATCATGTATTCAGTATTACATCAAGTTTTGTAATTTGTGAAGTCTTCAGTTAATATTTGAACAGAAGGAAGGCATTTCATTTTTTAATAAGAATTTTCACTGGCTTTGTGGAAAAAAATCCAATGTCCTGTTAATTCTGGAAGTGCTGTTTCTGTCCACAGTCTGGTGAAACAACTTCAGATTTATTTCATACATCACAGGCACAGCTGAAGTGTCAAGACCAGAGGAGCTACCATCTTATACAGTTGGTCTCAGCCTGTCTCAACTACTACATCAGGGATGTGAAGTGGCTGCCTCTTGGACTTTTTGTGTTGGGACTGAGCAAGTAACACATTTTCTCGAGCCACTGTAGTAGTTTGCATAATGAACTGCTCAATTTTTGAGAATCAGCAGGGAAGGGCTTTAAATACTAGTTTTACAGTAGAGATTTTTTTTTTGTGGAGAAAGGGTGAATGTAAAATCTTGCATTGACTGCTTTCTTGGGTTTTAGATGGGGTTCCCAATCCTGTGTAATTCTGTATCATCTTTCATTTTTCTCACAACAAAGCATGAAAGAAGGAGAAGGTGAATCCTACAACTTTTACTTTAGCAGTCTTGAGGAACTATGGCCTGGAGATTTTAGGAAAAGCGGATTCTAAGACTCTCAGCCACTCAGCCTAGCAAATGTAAAATTGTCTGGACTAACCTAACATTTTTCAGTCTAGTTGCTTTCAGAACTGACTGCACAGTTGAGTTTCAAAGGGAGTGTAGCTTAGACCTTTATGAAGGTCATATAGCTCAGAGCACAAATATCTTTGAACTTTTCCATGTTGCATTAAATGGTCCTTCTCACCTCCTCTCCAAGGCTCCGGATTCAGCAGCTTTCTGCTCTGTTTTATTCCTTGCTATTTCTCTGTCTGTTTTGTAACAGAGGGGAGAGAGTCCTAACCTCTGAGGACACCTTTGTGCTAGTATGTGGTGCTAGTAAAATGTATTTGTGGATGAATTGTGGATGGCCCATCCCTGGAAGTGCTCTTGCAACCTGGTCTAAGTGGAAGGTGTCCCTGCCCGTGGCAGGGGGGTTGGAACTAGATGGACTTTAAGGTCCCTTCCAACACAAACCATTCTATGATTCTATGAGACTATGATTTTAAATACTCCAACATTGTGTATTGGGTGTGTCTGGATCGCTGGTCACTGACTGGAAATAATATTTGCAAAAGTTAGTAAAGGAAATACATGTGTTCACAGTTTTAAGTATTAGGAAATACTTAAGCTGTGGGGGTCATTGACTTGACAATATTGAACCATTAACATTTACAGAATTTCTTCTGTGACAAGGGAAAAGATAGTCATGCTAGAGGTGAAATCCTACCTTCTCCTGGAGTCAGGATTTTGACTCAGGATGCTACCTGGGGAAACAGAGCATTTTGTTGTGGCTCACTCTCTCTAACACCCGGTCAAGTGGTGCTCTGACTTCCAGCTGTGTAGAGAGAGGTGAGGATCAAAGGAAACAGAAGAGTTTGCAACAAAGCTGGACAGGGTCTAGCACATAAAGCTGACACAAAGCCAGGATCAGGAGGAACCTTAAGCTTGAGGTTTTCAAATTCTTGTTTTATCTGACTATTTTTAAGGTTTGCATGGTCTAAAACCAGCTTTCGTTAACTTTCCTGTGAAAAGAAGCTTCTTTGTTTGATCCCTAGGTGGTCAGAGTGCTACTTGATGGATATTGAGGAGGAAAGCAAAGGTGACATTTTTCTGTGAAGATTAAAGCATATTCAGTATATAATCCAACTCTGAGAAAAGCTGGCAGAATGCATTACTTTCAGGCCAGGACTTTTTCTTTGCCTGCATCAGAGAGAAAAATAATGGAAAATTTTATGGTGACACCTCTTTTTCCCTACATGAGAATTGTCTGAAACCTCCCCCCTAAAGAAGCATCATGCTGTTTTCTCAGTTATAGGCACAATACATGAAGAATTCAACAATGACAAATTTAGCCCTCTAGGTCATTTCTGGTATGAATGCTCTAAAATTCATAAAGTTGCTGGGGAAGACTGGCTTTATGCTAATTTGAACCATCAATAGATGAAATATTCAAAATGCATGTAATACTTAAGACTGTAAGAGTTGACTTGAATGATTAAAAAACCTAAAGCAACTGTAATTAGAGTTTAATAATTTATAGGCTGCAATATGAAATGGCAAGTTGTTTCATTTTGTAATTTTCCATTAAATTAATTGTGGTAAGAAATGGCAGTTCCTAAAAAGGTAAGTACATGGAACCTCAGCCAGTACTGATATGTGCACTTTTAATTCATCTCAAGTAATTAAGAATATTTATGCAAGGGTAGGACAGTGAGGAATCAATTTAAGTAAAGCACTCTGTTGAATAACTATGTGCTTAAGGTTAAGCGGGTTTCTAAATGTTTGCTGCATCCAGACCAAAGGACATAAGGAGATATTTGATGCTGATCCTCAGTGTAGAATCTAAAAAAGTAACTTTTGCTGCAGGAAGAGAACTGGGGGCTATTTTTGCACCCTTCCCCAGCAGCTCAATTTTATTCAATGCAAGTCACTTTGCAGTGCAGGCTGTTCCCTGCAGGTTTTGTGGAGTTGTGATGCTCACGCTCTCTATCCTGATTAAAAAGTGGCAAAGCCACACGAGGTTTAAATCAGGGCAGAATCTGATCAGTGAAAGTTATCCTGAAAGACTAGAAGACAAAGGAAAAGAGGAAGGACTGGGAAGAGGAAGAGACAAATATGAAAAGAATGAAGAGAAGACAGAAAGACGGGGGGGTGGGGGGGGGTGAGGTTTGTAAATGTTTTTTTGGGAAATAGAAAGATACTTTGTAAAAGTTTCCAAGAGAAAATATTATTTCTTTAAACCTGTTTTTGTGTTGTTTTTTTAAGATAAATCTTGCTAAAATTTGCAGTCAGTTCTTGAATGGACATAATCAATGAGAATTTTTTTTTAAAGGTGGGTAACCAATATTAATGCTGCAGATGTTTATTCTATTTTCTAGGGAAATGAACATGACTCTAAGCATTTAGATGTTAAATATATATAATTGTATGGCTCTGACCACAAAAAGGAAACTCTATTCTATGTTCAAAGGAATATTTTTATGCCGTATGATACAGGTAGTGCAAAAAAGAGATTAATAGCCTTTAATCCTGGTGAATGAATAAATGAGGTTATGTCTTGCAAGGCAAAGAAAGACAACAGAGTACATCCACTGTATTTCCTGAGTGGATGGAAACACTTCAGTCCTTGGTAGCACTGCGTTGTTTGTTTTCCATTTGTTTTTGCATTAAATGCTAAAAAGATAACTGAATATTAAACAGCTTTGTAATGAAAACAAAGGACTAATTTCTTAAGAGAAAAATGAGAGGAACTACATTCTAGTGTATTACACTGGGTGAATGCTCAGTAGAACAGATCTGTAATCACTGACTGAGACCTCTGTGTGGAGGTGTAATGAAAGTCAACATCATAATGATGGGAAACACAGCTGATTATCCCCTTGTATTTCCCTTCTGTAATGTAGGGCTGGGTTATCCTAGAGATGCTGAAGGAAGAAGTCATTTGCAGAATGACTCATTGAAGAGTCACATAGATGTCTCAAGTAAATGTCATATTCTGATCTGTTCAGAGGTTTGTAAAGCAAATAAAACCCTGACAAACAGGAGATTGTAAAGCCTCTGATGGTGCCAATGGAGTCATTCAAATTCTTAAGACCTCCCCCCACCATTTCAAGCTGGAAATATCCACTACAAAATGGATCTTTTCAATAGCTCCATCTCCTCAGTGGAAAATCATGGAAAGCAGCATATGCATATGTGTAAGAGCTCTCTGTGTGTGTGAAGCAGTCGGTTTTCTCGCACATGATTAACATCGGTCTTAATTGCCACGTTTCCCAAAGCTGGCAGACAAGGTGGTTTAGTTCATTGTGTGTCCATCTGAAAAATGTTGTTAGGCAGTCAGTTTTGTCATTAGAGCTCAACTGTCCGTTTTATTTTACACAATTTTACAGTTTTTTGCCTTTCAAATGCTGTTGGAAGAGATATTG
>WEKW01031114.1:0-45783 GCA_013389905.1 Sula dactylatra | reverse complement strand
TGGGTATCTCTGCAATTGTAACTCAGAATTCTGAATATTCCTGGTGGAGCTAGTTTTAAAATATGTACCATTTACTTATTTACTGTGATTTTAAAAAAATAATGTATTAATTGGCTTTCAAGAATAAGCAGATCCTTATTGCTTCTTAAGTATCTATGTATCTTCATGCAACATGTTTGGAGGCATGCCTACATATAGAAATGTGTATATAAATACATGTATTCATTTATTTTTATGTATATGTTTCTGTAACAATTTGTATTTTTTTATCTAGGAGGTATGTAATTAACTTCATGGAGTATTCAATTTCTCCTCTCAAGCAGAACAAAAGAGAATTGATTTAGGCACAAGTGGCCCAGTGGGAACAAGCAGATCAGGTGCACTAACTCTTCCAGGCAATATCACAGAGAACAGAATTAGCATGGGCAGTCAAGCGTGATTTTTCACCTGTTTCATTGATAAAACAGGTAAAAAGTAATGCACAGCTGTGTTTTTCTAATTTAAATCTAAATTGTTACAAAGGTATTGATTGTATAAGGAAGATAAATCATGTGACCCTAGTCTCCTTTTCATTCTAGTAAAAAAATGCAAGAAAAGATCAATTCAGTAAAAAAGTGACAATTTAAAACAAATTAATGCCCAAATTAACTACACTTTAGAATTAATTGCCTCAACTAAGCCAGAAAGAAGTTAATATAAACCAAACATATGGATTTTGAATACCTCATCAGTCACATTTGCTTAGGAGACAGGTATTTTGCATGGGATGTCTCCATTTCATACACTGTCTCGAGCAAAAAGCAGGATCTGGATTTTTAGCTGAAGGAAACAGAAACCCAACAGTGAACACTTCCTATTCAAAGTGGCTTGGTTGGCTCATGCCCTGATGATGATCACCACCAGTGATGGTTTGTATCAGTGAGCAAAAATTGGTTTTAACAGGTCATTCTTTTTATTTTTTTAAGTTTTTAGTTTTCTTACCAGACAAAACCATCTGATATATCCCAGCCTGACAGCAGACCTTAAAACAAAGTGTGACCAAGTGCTTTGACAATGTAGTTTATGGGATACAAGGAAAAAATTTTTTTCTCTTAAGTGAAAATGTGTGACAGACAATAACTGCTCATACCTCTCATCACATAGAAATTGGCCCAACCATCAGACGTGAGTCACGGACAGGTTGGGTGTTTCACTGTACTAGAATGCCATTGGTTATAACATTCAACTTTTATGTTCAGATGCCATTATGAAACAGCTGTGTGTTTTGAGAAATCGCTAATATTGATGTATTTTGATCTCAGTTTGCTAACGAAAGTGCAGGAGAGTGAGAATGACAGCCGGGTAGGAGATCGTTACAGACAAAATAACTTGCAAATTTCTCCAGACTTTTGTTCTGTAGGAAAGCCCCTCTCTAGAGCAGAAGCAATTTCAAATATATTAACAGCAACAGAGATTCAAAATGAGCAGTACTGAGACTCTCATCTGTGAATTCAAAGCACAAGTATGTTTACTTGGCAATTCTGGCCCTGGATGGTACAAATATAAAAAGAAACTGAAATAATTACAAGACTATTTAATTTGTGACACAAACATGTTTATCAATATGTAAAATGTATAGCAAATAGAGTTTTGGAGAGAGCTCTTGGATGTAAGAAACATTGCCAGCTATTTTCTGTTAAGAATTATAGGGACATTCCCTTCCCAAACCCCACAGCCTTTGTTCTTAGAAGCTCAAGAGTTTGTCAGAACAGTAAAATATGATTTTTATTTTTAGTTCTGAATGTACATACAAGATACATATTCATAATTAACAGTAGCAAAATCCAATATGACTTACAGATGTGTGGCATTCTATTTTTGACTTCTATTACTGCTACTTTTCCTCTCAAAATGCAGAAGTTATGTTCACATCAATACAGAATCTCTTTTTATGCTTTGATGCTCCAGACATGGAGCTGAAATTGTAGTTGTCTCCTCCCCTTCCAGTCTCATCCTCCATTTTTCTCTCCTCTTCATCCCCCTGGAGAGAAAACCTTGTTTTGGGCCATGTCAGTCAGAGTGGTTATATCATACCAGCATACATCTTACCACCAGAATTCTGTGTCAAACACACAGCAAACTGCAGGATTTTCTATGTTAACTGAATTATTTTTTGGAATTGGCTCTGTGATGGGTATTTATCCATGCCTCTAACTTCTGTTCATGTTTGAACTGGCAGTAGCCCTTACCTGCACTGTTTGCTTGTGCAGGCATGCATGTGTACCTCTGCAGTTCCTTTTCCACAGCCTGGTCAGCTATGGGAAAAAGTATGGGTCATTTACCATTTACCATTATTACATTCTAATAATCCCTATCCAGGTGCGTTAATGTGCTTGATGGAGTCTTTTTTTTAATAGAACTGAAAGCTACCATCTGGTAGGGCTGTGGAGAAGGTTGTCCAGGACCTTTCAGCACTTTGACATCTGAAGATATTATTTGCTTTTAGTCTTCTTCAGGGTATGGATTTTCACAGCACTCTCAATCTCAGAACTCACAATGAGAAAGCTATAGTTGGCCATTGTCGTTTCAACTATGATAAATGTATAGTTTTAGAATTATAATGTAAAATACAATTGAAAGTTTATTTAGACCACCACAAATAGCTTTTTTTAATGAAAAGCATATTGAAAGTAGGTTTCATTCAGCACTGAGCAAATAAAACAAGGGAACTCTGATACAGTGGCCAAGATCTTCAACCGATGATATATTTGATACATGTGAATTATGCAAAGTTGCCTTACAAGTAAGTCTAAGGGAGCTTGACATAAAAGATCAGTTATTGTCTAGTGCTGAAAAGTACTTCAGTTTTTTTTGATAGGGATCCAAACGAAATTCTCATGTGTTTTTATCAAAGAAAAAGCAGAATTATTTCTGATATGCTGTTGAGCTTTCATTAAGTTTAAAATATCTACACAGTATGCAAATTCTGCAGTCCTTTTTTCCAAAAGAAGCACCACATGCAAGATGAAATATTAATTAATTTTTTTCCTTTTGCACATTTTTAGTAATGCAAATCACTCTTGAGGAAAAAACTTAACTATGGTGGCACATCATCCACAGACTCTGAATGAGCGGAGTGTGGTGAATGATTAAATATGAGGGCTCACTACTATGGAGGAAAATTCAGCAAACCAAATGTTAAAAATGATCCTCTTATTTTTGCAGATTTCTAATTAATAAATGAAAGAACTAAGTCAAATATTTCTCCAGCACAGAAAGCACTTTGCTGTTCTTGGTAGACAGGAGAAAAACAGAAGTCATGATTTCAAATTTATTTGAAGTCTGCACAGCTCCGGGCAATGTGATAATAGCCTTTGTACCCCCATCTATCTTGAAGCTGATCTAACTATCTGCTGACAACCTGAGGAACATGAATGCCTCTGTGACCAAAGTTCTCTCAAAGCCAAACAGGCGTGGTAAGTTTGTTACTGGTGTAGCGGGAAGACATGCACAGAAGAAACACTTGGGTATATCTGCAGTTTCAAAAGAAAATATGGCTTATAGTGCTGCTTAAGAAAACTGCCCAATGAAATCATCGCAAGGCTAGGCATAAGGAGATTTTATGGGGAGGTTAGACAAAACAGTTCATGTACCTCATAGCTGAGGACACCTGGAACAGAGCTCCAGGAGTCACACCCCTCCCCTCCACTCTGCTTTATTCAGTATCAATATTTTTTATTAAAAATGAATATATAATGACTTCCAATGCTACTGTGTGATTTTTCTGCATTAATTCAATTGAAGGAAGAGATATAATATATGTTAAAATTTCCACTGTAATTCAAATATATCCTCTTTAATATTGTACCAAGTGTGACCAAGGATTTTATTTACGACTCTATTACTTTTTGTTTTGTCTGAATTTCAGTTATTACGGTTGGATATCTTCTGCTCAGTGACAAATATTTTTGTGTTTAGACTATGATAAGACTTTTTAGATTGTTTTCTGAAGATAAGGTTTGGCATTTTTTACATTGCAACATCTAGTTTGACTCTTCAGACCTCATTCATAATCAACAACACCGTCTGTACACTCCTGAGAATATTTTATACTTGAAAGTACCCAGATTTTTTTCCTTTGGCCATCTGTCTACAATTGCTTACTCAAATCAGTGTAGCTGAGGTCATCCTACATTTCTTGTCTAAAGCTGACAAATTTATTTTCAGCCTTGTCAAGTTCAGCCTTCGCTTTTTCTCTCTGTGCTAAGGGGACATTTAGTATAAGTGTGCTTCTGTTGGCATTTCCTTTTCTGTCCCCCTTTTGACATATTGCTTTTTGTGCCATTTATTGCTCTGTGACCATTCTTGGTTTATTTTAAAAGATAGAGTATTTTCTTTCTCTTCTCCATTGTGTCTTTTACAACCTCTAATGCAACCTTAAAACCCCTTACAGCAAAGCAGATAGTTATGGTATTTGGTTTGCTGTTCTTGTTTCATATGAACTGAACTCAGAAATCTGATCAGAGTACCTGGCTCAGGAGGTGGGAAAAGTTCTGTAACATCCTTGAATTCTTGTTTAATTTCTGATTATTCTTATATTTTGAACAATGACAAAAGCTCCTAAGGAAAAAAAGAATCCTGTGCTTTAAGCTTTATAGCTAGGATACTTAAAAATTCTCTAAGAAAAAAATAACCAAACCAACACTTTGTGCATCATGATGTATACATGCATAATTTGTCTAGTTTATGATTAAAATGATTATATTATGCCATTTGTGCTGGTTACCTGCAGACAGACTGATCTAAGCTTATCTGTAGCACACTGGAAATGGCTTATTGCAATTTTTTCCTATACTGTGGATCCAAAATAAGGTTGGGCCCAGGTACCCCATACAACTGCAATGACTAGCATCCAGACTTATGCGTTCTTGGATGCCACTCGGGAAACCCTTAAGGAGACCAGGTGGTTGCAGCTGTTCAAGCCATGCAACAAGTAGCTGATCAGAGAGTATTTTGTTTACTCCTCGCTTTGGGGAATTTTTCAAGCACATCTTCCAGGATGCTGTTTCAACCTGAAAGTTTCAAATGGTGCATTCAGCACAAAAGTACTTAGCATTTGGTAGAGTTCATTAACCCCGTTGTGATGGTTTTCAATAACAGTTTTGTCCTTGTTGACACAGAGTGAATTGTGTGTATTGCTAAATCTTTTTCACTTTGTTTTCATAAAACGGTGTTCTGAAATTTCATGACTGACCTTGAAAATATGGTTTTGCACTGAAGTATTTTTCTCCTTCTCCAGGGAGTTTTTGTCTCTACCTTGACAAATCACTGAAGAGGTGAAAACATGGAGGTGTTTCAGCTGCTCCCTCCCTGGTTTGCACTGCCAGCAAGGTCAGGTACCACTTACTGCTGATGCTGTTCCTATGCGAGACCATGACATGGAGGAGGAACACCTAGGCAGCAGTGAGTCTTAGGGGTTTGAAGGCACAGTCCAGGCCCTGACTGCACCAAGCGGCTTTGCCCCTGTTTCACCCCTCTAGAAGCCTCACCTGCCATCTCTGTGCCCCAGGGCAGCTGCCGTCCTGTCCAGCCTCACTCCCTTGAGGGAATAAGGTGATTTCCTACAACTTTGGGAGACTGCCCATGGTGGGGATGATAAGCACTGAGGGGTGTGTGCAAGGCAAGAGGACTGCACTGTTTCCAAAGGAAAGCAAAAACCATGCAATGTCTTGATCAGGTGAACAGACTGCAAATCTCTGCAGAGAAGGAAAGGGATGGCTTTGAAACAAGTCAGGATTTTGCTGCTGGTGCCTCTTGGGTGCTGTCTCCTGGTGGTGGACAGCCCTGTGAGGCAGATGAGCTGCTGCACCAGCATGGTAGGCAGCTCCAGGCTTTTCTGAGTGGGCTCAGGGCAACCTGAGGCAGAGCCAGATGCCACTGAGAGCTACAAAATGAAAAAATCCAGGTGTTTTGCTCAGTTGTGCCTCTCTTACAGGCGTTTAGGCTGTTGGGGAAGGGAAGGCGATGTGTGCAAACCAGAGTGCTCTCATGAGGGTTGGCTTTGTGTTCTTTCCCTTGTAACTGGTATCAAGGCAGGGTGGTGGGGTGGTGGTCTCAGAGACATGAACCTCATTCCTAATTCCTCCTTTGCCTGAGAGAACTGACATCTACTGTCTCGTTTTCCTGAAATGGTGTTTTGAATCTTCAGGTTCAAAGAACCGGAGAGAAGAAAGGAGCCTGTGCATGACTGTACCCTTGTGAGTCACCCAGATGGGGTGGGAATCCTGGGAGGTGCATAACAAAAACCTGTGCCTGTCACAGGGGCTGCTTGGGTTTTGTATCAGTCAAGAGCTGAAATGTAACTGATCAGCTCTCCAGGCAGTAGATCGTGAAGTTTAGGATTGCTTTCTCCCAGGAGAGTGTCCTAAAAACTAGAATGCTAGCTCAGATTCATGTTTTCTTTTCCAGCTAACCTTTCTGGATTCTTTTTGGTGTGGTACAGTGGCCTTAATGGGAGAGAAAAACCTTCTTTCTTGAATAATCTATAGGGATTTGCTCGTTTTCCTGAGAGGAGGTTGCTTACTGGTTTGATGGGATCAAGGTTCCTGCCCAAGGCTAGGTGGCTATCTATTCCCACATCGGTCCCTTCCCCTCCCAGGGTAGCAGGATCCCCTGACTGCTGTTCCAGGGTGCTACAGGTGCCCCAAGTTGGCTGTCCAGTCATTATGTGATAGGGATTTGGTTTTGTCTCTCATGTTTTTGAATGAATTAGAGGCTTCTACAGTATGTTGCAAGTTGTGCAGTTCACCTGCTGTTTTGACTGTCTTGTGAGAGACAACCCCAGTCCCCTGGGACTTGTGCTGTAGGGCAGATTGGCTTTTTAACTAGCCATGTTTATTTTTGTAACTAATACTGCTGAGAGACTGTTTCTTAGCCCTGAGAGTAAGTGGCACTCTCTTCCCTCTCTGCTTCAAAACAGGATAGCCAAGTCCAAATTGCCTGTTGGGGACAATGACAGGATGTGCTGTCCCTTGAACCATGTCCAAGCATTTTCTGTGAGCATTGTCATGGGCCAAAATTATGCAAAAGAGTATGCTAATGATTAAGTAATATGGATAATTTTGGCCCAATGACTTGATGCTGTTTAATGTACTAGTATGGAGGTACTAGAATTAGTGGGACTTAGGGGTTGAACTACTTTACCGGTACAATTGCTCCTGTTGATGTGCTCTGTATTATGAAGGCCATCACAGCAATTTTGATGACTTTTGGGGAAAAAAAAATAGCATCTAGGTAATTTGAAATAAAAATATTTTCAAGTGATATGCTTTGGGGTGGAGAATAGACTTATCCCACCTTGGAAGAGCTGGAAGAACATCTATCATTTTAGGAGGTCTTGAAACTGCCTGGGAGCAAAGGAAATTTAAAATGTGTTGCACCTACATTAATGCAAAACTGGACCTAAAGGTTCTACATGTCTTTATTCACTTTTAAATGAATTAAAGTGTGGAAGTTTTAGGACACAGGTTCATTTCTGCTTATTTCATCCCATAACTTAGTTGAATTTGTAACTTAGTCATATGTGTTCTCTCACTTATCAACAACTCATGATACTCTTTTGTCATAAGATAAAGCATTTTGGGGCTCACTACCTGAGAACCAATGATATTTTACCTTTTTAGAAGACAGGTTTGTAAGAGCTAGAAGGCCATGAAGTAGCACATCAACAAAATTAAAAGCAAACTGTAGAAAATTTTTTCAGAAATTCAGGGGTGACTGTCAGCCTGCATAAAGCTTTTAAAACTCTGTCCTCTTGTAATTTCCTATTTTAACTAAAGAATGAGTGCGGGCACTGCTAATTCATTCTGAAATCACTCTCTGCTTGCTGAACTGAAATAGATCCAAAGGCAAGAAATTAGACCTGAAAAACACGTCCTTGTTTTTGATATGAGCTTTATGATGCCATGTCTGAAGCACAGCTTAAAGATTGCCACCTGGTTAATTTAAAGCAATGCTGAATTTATTTTAATTAGTAAACAAACTCTCTAAGATATTTTTCTTGTGAATGTCACATCAGCTGGTTATGTTGATTATAATAATCACTTTGCTACACCATTGTAAACAGCTTCCTTTCCATCTGTTTATATATACATCCACAAATTGATCTAGAGGGTAAAATTACACAGTCCAGTGCTCGCTTGTTTCTGTGGAGACTTATTGATTTTTCATATATTCACTGGAAAGCACTGAGTCCACCTGCGGCATTTAAAGTACATAATGAATGTAGTGCTAATAATGAGTGAAATGCTACTCACTTGCTTAGGCTTCTGCCAGACACAGAGCCTGAGACCTTCAAAATTTGGAGTAATTTCTGTCAGACAGAGCTGATAATGGCCTCTTTCTGTTGATCTGCCCTTTTTGCCATCCTTTAGACATCTGCATGTTTCTCAGGTGTGTGAAAACAGGTCTCCAAAGTAAGAGGGCATGGATCACCCGTGAGCAGAATGTGCAGCTGTCTCAAATCATGTTCCTGAAGCAGATGGATCAAGAACCAATTTATGGATGCTGATTTGTTTCATAACTTTGTCCAAAGGAATGTTTTGGAGCCTGAGCAAATTTTGTGTAGGCAATCCTGGACTTTATAGATACGGGTGAGATGAGTTTTTGCACACCTTTCAGTATAGTTAAGAATCGAATACACAGTTCATCATTCACAGATATCCTGGGGTTTCATAGCTCTCCCTGGAATTTGCTGGTTTCCCAAGCATGTTTCTGCCATAATTCTGTTCTGGGAGCACACTCTTTATTGTCAGTGTATAATGAAATGTGTAAATAATCCAAATCTGCAGTGACAAGTTAGAGTAATTTCTTGAGAGAATTGTGGCCAAGTCAGATACATTTCCTCTTTTCAAAAAAATAACCAGAGACCTGAGTAATAAATGTATTTTCACTGAGGGAGAGGGAGGTATGCCCCTCCTGCAAATGAATAAACATCTGGTTTAGAACATTTATAGATTTGATTTTCCATACTGTCTTCATATTCTTTCTCCCCTCTCATTTCATTCTGCAGTCCTGGAATATCTGCCAGTAGTTCCCCGGTCATTAACCTAAAACTTCCTCTAGTGAGTCTGCTGAATGGATGGCCTTCCACAAGCCTGTCCTGTGGGTTTGCCTTGAGATGGAGGAGTTTTCACCCTGTTCTCTCAGCCCTGCTAGTCCTGCATCTGCAGAATCTCCCCAGGGACTCTGGCAGGCATTTTGCAGTCGTACAAAGCTGGCAATTGACGTTTCTTTCTAAACCAGGGCAATCATTATTTCACAGGAGATAAGAATGCATGTAAACATCCACATGTTCACAATATTATGTCACTCCCATATTTCTACTTGTACAAGGCTCAGAACTTTCCTATTGTTTTGAGCTGTTTATTTCCAGGAATGCAAGCCAAAATTGTACAAGAGCTGATTGCTACTGTACATGACATGTTTTTATACCTGGAAAAATGTGTTTAGTGGATGGCTTTTAAACCTCTTGTGGAGTCCTTCCCTGTGCAGGGCACAGTCCTACTTCTCAGTTACCTCTCAGCTGCATGAGCTGGCAACAAGCACTATTAAACCGGAACATCAATGTATTTTCTTCCTACTGGCAAAGGCTCAATATGCTGACAAAAATGAGCCAGGCTGCTTTATCCATAGAAGGAAGAAAGTGCTAAATTAAACATCTTCCACTTCTGAAAGGACAAAGTATTTTCCATGTTGGTCTATGGGGAAACCAGTCTGTTGGTGTTCACTGGACAATCTTCAATGTTAACTCTAGATATCAGTTAAAAATAATATATTTCACATGGTCAGGAGAATCAGTTAAAGAAAAAAGAATTTAGCATGTTCCAAGACTGATTTCTCAATGCATTTAATTACTTTATTATAAAATTTGGGTCATTTTTAAGCTTACTTCATTTCAGCTGTGTTCTGCCAGTATTTAATAGTTAAAAAAAAATTAACAAAATACATAGGGATGTATTTTCCAGTATCAAGAGACAACTTGATCAGCTTCAAATTTTCAGTGTTTTGTGTTTTTTAAAATTAGTGTCATAACAGGATTTCCTGGCTAATAAGTAGAACTAAGTCCTGTATTATAACCTGTGTTGTATCTTTACTATAGATTTTTTTTAATCTGGGTACAGAATGAGGCACAATGGAGACTGATTATTAGACTGATTATCTTTGTCTCCTATACTCTGAAATCAAACATCTGTCAGAGTATCAAGATTATCTTTGATGTTGGATCAAATTAAATCCAGTGGCGGGGTGATGCTTCTGTTTCTCAGGCTTTCTCCTGCTCATGTCACTTCTGCTTTCATTGTTGGAAGGCTGGATTGTTGGCTGAGTGCAGTAAATTAAAATTGCAGTGGTACATTTGTAAAGTCAATTAAGTCAGCCGGGGGATAATGAAACTACTCTTCTACATAATATCCTACATCCACACCTTCAACTGAATGATACTGCTGATTTTTCACCTGAGATGGTAATGTCATGTGTGAAATGTAATCTCATAATCTAGCGTGGTATAACGTAAACTGGGTTTTAGATGTGAAAAACGTATTCCTGTTACAACAAAAAACTTGAAAGAGACCATTTTGCATCATGACCAAGCTTCACTTTTTTGTTTGAAATTTCTGTTAGCACAGAGGTTTGTCCAGGATCCTTTAATTGCAGAAAGATGTAATAGTGAGATTAATAGGTCTCACCAACTCCTTTTCTTCTCTCCAAAATGTGCATTACAGGTATAATCAATGCTTCAGAGGATTTTGTTAGTAAATAGTTATTCTCATAAAGTGATCCTAACTGAGCTCTATCACAATTTAGCTTCCATGAATGCTTTGCACTGTGAACTGATCACTTGGTTTTCTAATGCTGAGAGCGGAGCTTACTGAAATATGCAACTAAGTAGCCCCAAAAATGGCACTGGCAATTTTCAATAAGAAATTTGTAGAATTAAATAATTAATTGTCAAGGAGTTATCAAAACACTTGATCATAAAAATTCTGTCATTTAAAAAGGTGAATAATAGTAAAAAACTAGAATTTTTCCAGATAAAATGCTGTTCTCAGTGTTGACATTATTAACATGTTACACATACATGCAGTGCTATTACATGTTGCCTTAGTAACCATATATATTACACTGGTAATGTAGCAACAAAAGTGAACATGAGTTTATGACTCTGAAGAATCTAAACCAAATATATAAATAAGTAGAGGGAGTCAGGTCTGAAGAAAAGATGTTTTTTGTGCATCAACAAAAATGAATTTTGGGCTTCCAGGAACTATTTCAGGAAAAATAGAGCTCGCTTTTTTTTTTTCCCCCCTCTCTCTTTGTAAATGCCCCCTAAGTTGATTTCATAGTTTTAACTACAAATTTTTTAATGCAATTATTTTCCTGGTTCATCTCCTGGCCCTTTTCTAGGATGAAAGTGCATCACCAAAAGGTAAAATTTCCTGATTGCTTTCTAAAGAAACATATCTAGAGAAATCATTGGAAAAAAACAGGCAACCTACATTTTGAGCAGTTTTATCTATTGTTTTCAGTTGCCTGATAGTCAAACTGCAGTATCAGGATGATGGAAGAGAACTACATCAGAGAGGGATAGTCCATGGAAGGTTGGCTTTACAAGGCCTTAGACAAGTCAGTTCTAGGTACTGGTGATAACATACCAAGACAAAATAAATTATTGCTATCTACAGAATATGAACTTGTATTTCTACAATACTGTGCACTTGAGCTTTGTGGTGTGATTTACAAACAGTGTGTGACTTAGGCGTGAGCAGATCTCTGTGAGCTGTTTGTTATTTTAAAGACTTGGGACTAGAGTCGGGAAATCATCTCTATTTAGGACCATGCAAATTACATTTTGCAAAATCAATATTACTCAAGCATATGCTTCAAGCTAAATGCATTCTTAGAAAGCTGCTCAGAATAGAGGTGAATTTAAGATTATGGGGACGTCATTTCACGAACCAGGGCCAAAGACAAGAGAACTTAAATGCGAGTCCTCTGCTCTTCCGTACAACTGTTCTCACTGGTGTCATTAATGCTTTATGCCACAAGTTCACGTGTCCTGTCCATGTGAGGCTGACTAAATGAGGAAGATTAGAAGACCTGAAATAGCAAGCAAAAGCCTAAGGAATGATAAAATAACTGTGCTAACCCACTGCTTATGCAAATTTTTAATGCTCAGTGTTTTAGTGATTTAATTTCTGTACATGTAAACCATTACGGCTTTCTTTTGTTCCTCATGAGATCACTGTTATGGAGCTGTTCCTTATTAAACTCAAGCAAATTTCCATCTGTGTAAAATTACACATTCAGGTAGGTGTGAATTCCAAAGGAAATTACTTACTTTTACTGCAGTCCCCTTTTGACACAATGTTCTCATTTAATTTTCTTCACTCTCAATTTTAATTCTTGATGCTGAGTGGGGTTATACGTGTGGTAGAGACAATATGTGAAACTTGTTATTTGGGTAGCTGCGAAAAGTACTTATGTAGCTACATCCAATTTTACTTTACTAGAAAAAGAGTGTATGACTACAAAGCCCTGGCCACATCCAGAATCCCCTTGTCAAGGTGTATACCCAGCTGAAAGGCTTTTTCATACAAATTTTATGTCAGTATTAATATTCTTAATTCTTTACATTTTTTATTAAATCTTTGTTTCATATGTATAAGCATATTGGCTCTGAGATATCATAGAAACTCCTCAGTTCTCCCCCTGTATTAGGTTTGTAGTTGCTATGGCCTCCTGTGACTGTGGCCATAGTAGCCAGATAAGTAAAAGATAAACAGTTTGTGGTATACAGACACATTCTCACTGTATGCCCCATTTTTATAAATTAATGCTGATAATCAAACTTTGGGGTCTTTGCTCAGCTCTCTCCCCTGACTTCAACAGGCATGCCATGTTTTCCCAGTGTGTACAATTCATTGCAGCTCTGTTGAGCGGGGAAATATTGACTTTAGTGGAGGCAGACTCTGAAGCTGGGAACATGCTAGTGGCACAGTGAAGTCAAGGAGGGCTGCTTTTACGTACATTCCTGAGAAGAAGGAGAAATTAGTTTCTGTGCTTTGCAAAACACTGCAGAAGCTTGCATTGCTCAGCCATGTTTCCTTAGAAGTTCTCTGTTATTTAAGCAACTGCCATTGCTATTGCCAGAAAGGTAAGAAAACAGTGTTTTGATTATAAAAAATCTTAGCCCAAATTGTTTGGAAGGCCTTACACAGCACATCCTGGCTTGTAAAAGCTAATGTTGAATTATCCTCTGGGACAGGATCCATTACCTATGTGGACTTCACAAGATGAGGTGAAGCCACCTGGCTCTTAGACATATGTTAATGTTTAAACCTTCTTCTTACACCAAAGAGCACCAGTCAAGGTCCTAGTACTGAATGCACCACTTCTAGAAAAGTAAGCAAGTGATACGATATAGCTGCATAACATCAGGGACATCATCCATTACAAGGTTACTCTCATGTCCTCCTGTATTGTATGGTAGTTGACAAGGAACAGAGATAGGAAAGTCAGAGCAATGCAAACTTTGGGTTTTTTCCTTTCCTCGGTATCCTTCAAGCCATGTCTTCTGTCACTTTTTGAAATGTTTATGATTCCTGCCTATATGTCTTCCAGATTGACAAAATGGTGCATGCATAGGGAGTAAAAGCAAAAACTTCTTAGGCTGTAGGCTGTAAAGGTGCAAACAGCTATTTCACTAAAGCTCATCTTAATTGTCTAAAAACCTGACCTTCTGTTCTGCGTTTGTCCTGCTAGGAGCACCTACTGCTTTATGACACCCCCAGTGTCTCCTCTAAACAATCATCTGTTTTTAAAAAAGGCAAGAATTGTACAGCTTTCTCAACATGTCTTACCTCAGCTCAGAGCTACAGCCTAGCTGCTAGCGAGTAGCTTTCCTAGCTGTCCCACAGTCTGAAGGAAGAAGAATTTCGGCCCTGCTAGTCTTAGTAGTGCGGCCTCAGGCCAAGTAGAATTTAGCTGCTTTTTGGCAGCTACGTATCTGTCCCTTAAACAAGTCTAGAAAGGGGTATGGCTGACCTCAGGGACTTCCAGCACAACCCTTAAGCAAAGTTATTTTATTTTAGCTACATGAGGAGAGAACAGTCCCCATTAAATCACATAGGTCTAGCCTGTCAAATAAGCTCTACCACGCGCATGCAGAAATGTTAAGAAAACTAGCCCATAAACAAACACGTGTTGATTGGGATTTTTTCACAAATAAGATGAAACTGGAAAAGAGTTTCCAGCAGAGTTTCAGAATTACAGATTGTATTACTACAGGTTTCTGCTCATTTGAGTATTCTCTATTCTATTCAGAGACAAGGGTTTAACAGCTGTACTTAGGTGAGTTTTACTGACTGTCATAGTGACATTCAATTAAAGGAAGGAAACAAAGCAGGAAATTTTCACAAGTTGATAGCTAGCAGCTCTGAGCAGCAGTTGCAGCATCAGTGAAAGATGAGTAGTGGTGTCATGAATGGTAAGTTCATTAAATGATATATGGTTATATAGGACTTAAAAGAGGTGTGTTCTGTTCATCCTTTCTATGTGACCTTGGGCAAGGTATTCATGCTGTGGCACGGTAGACAAAGTCAGATTTACCTGCCTACCTCTTTCCATTTAATAAGCAGGGAATTGCTTTCCAAAGAAGTTGTCTAATTAGGGCAGGTAAAGGTTTACAAGGAGCGAATTCCTTCTTTCAGTCAGTCTGGCTGTTTCTAGGCTTATCTCTTGATGTGCACAGTGCTGCATCCTGCAGTCCCAACGCTCTGAATGTCTCACCCTCATCTCTTCTGATCTCTTTGGAGAGAGACCAGCCACATCTGGATTGTACCTAGATTTTCTTTCAGCAAAACAGAGAGTGATCAGCATCCCAGGGCCTTCTCTGGGAGTATGAAGACCATGGGGGGTGGAGGTTCTTCCTCCTGGCTATATGGTCTGCCTGTGGCTATTTTCATACATCTTCTTATCACAGTCTGCTTCTTCCTCATTGCTTCCCAGCTGAAGTTTGAAAGATGTCCCCCAGCCTCCCCAGCCCTGTTACCCCAAGGGGCTGTTGTTTGCAGCACACTGCTTCCCTGGCTCTCTTTGGCCTTTACCGCACATGGTTTCCCGTCACTCAGACTAAAACAGGCCAGGCAGCAGTCACTGACCACTGGACAGGTCAGTACAAAGTTGGTGCTTTCTCCTGGTAATGGCAAAAATCACGTTTACTGGGCTATGCAATCCTGATGCAGAGCTGGGACTCCTGCTAAGGTGTCAGCTCTGATCAGAAATTGGAAAACACTCTTGGCTGTTGTAGGTTATCCATAGCCTCTCTGCTACCCTTGCCTCCTTTACTGGATAGCTCTATTACAGCAATAAGTAGCAAAGATATATGCAAACTAAATGGACATGTCTTGAGTTATATGCTAGAAGTTAAAAGGTAAATGTTAAAAGATTTATATTTTTTAAATGCTTTTAGCTGGCCTTTACTAGCAATTCATAAGCATATATCTGCCAAGGTCTGCTGTAACTTTAGCCACAACTTATTTACTAGATATAATGGATAATTTCTGATATACTGAATAGTAAACAGCAGTACTATTTCTGCAGAAACCAACCTTTTCTTGCCAAATAATGTTCTAACAAGGAACACATGACCATTTAAGATGTTATGGGTTCAGTGGACATCACTATAACAATGTGTGTCCACATCCGTAAGTAATTAGGTGACCCTGAATTGGTAAAATTCCTAGGGATTGAGTTACATTATTGTATTTCTCAGTGTATTATTTCTATAAATTCATTTGCATTTGTAAGGGCTCTTGTGGATATCAAAGCCTTTAAAACAGTAAAATTAAATGATAAAATTTGACTGCAATAGGACTTGTTCTTTTTTTTAGCCTGACACTCAGTTAACATAAGGGAACTGTCCTTACCATTACTAAATTGACTCTTTTTTCAAGCTATATTACATCTCTGATTTGTATTTATTTATGAAGAGAAGCCAAGGAAAGCCTGTTTAATGTTACAGTGTTGTAAGGCAGAGCCCCTAGCTTGTGCCCAGGCAACCCACTGACTCACAGCTGTGACGGCTGAAGCAGAAGGTCAGCTCCAATGCTGCAAGGGGTTAGGCTCAGAATTTATGAATATTGTGATCTGTTTGTATATCTCATTGAAAGATGGGATCTTAGCATGTCCACTTGCTACCCTTGACCTCAGAGACCCCAAATGTCTATGCACCATTTGAACTAATTTCCCCACATAAATTTAATTTTTGCAGTATGACTGTATATGTGGCTCTTAGTTACATGCCAATGCCCTACACCTAACACTGTAGTGGTTCAGTCAGAAGTGAAAATGAATGATTTCATATTTAGAAGATACAAATGATGTAATCAGCTTCATGATAAAGAAAAGCTTCTGGCTATGTTTTATATTATTATAATAAATGGCAAATGAAATTGAACCTGAAATAGACAGTAGAGCCCTTCAGACATCTTGCTCTACTCTACCACTAAAACGCTTAGTGTTAATAACATTCGATTAGGAAAACAGTATTGGGTTTGACATGGTACTTACAGTGTGAGAAGGAGCTCCCTGGAACATACCTGAGGAAACAGGATATTGCCAATCTCTTAACTCCATTTAATACAAGAAAATTGTCTAGTGTTTCAGGCGCCAGAGATGCATCAATACAGATGTCAGTACAGAATAAACTGTCACTGATTATCCCTACCTTTAATCTATCTTATTAATGAAATCATTAGTTATTTTCATGTCAGCTAAGACAGAACTATGGCAACCTTTATTATTTGACATTGATCAGGAGAGTGTTCATGTCCCAGAAACTGATGAGCAACGAGATGATTTTCTAAAAATTCTGAATAGTGCTAAAAGAAATGAGGTATATCAAATTCTTAATAGGCCCTTGTAATGTCTGAGAAAAAAAAGAAAAGCACATAGAAAAAGAAGCAAAATATACAGAGCAGTTTGGAAGATGTCATTTCCCACTGTAGTTTATGTTCATTGCTATAAATGTTCATGTATTTCAAATATTATTCTATGAACCTATAGTAAGGATGAATGCACCATGATTCATGCATCCCTCAGTCTAAATAACTATGCAGTCCCTATTGGAGAAAGTTAGTGAAAGAGCTGGTACCTGAGGAATTGGAGCAAAGAATGAGTGAAAGAGCAGAAAACATAGCCATGTGTTTCTGAACTGTTTGCATATCTTTACTACTACCTGTTCTTATGAAAAATAGAATAAATGGTCTCCCAACATACATACAAAGATTATTCTTTCTTAGCAGGTGATGACTGTGTGTGATGATCTTTACAGATGTACTGCTCTTGCAGTGGTTAGTTGTGTACTGTTGAGATATTTTTCTCTTGGAAGACATGCTTGGAATGACATAGAAAGGTACAAACTCTCTAGAAACACATAGCTTGAGAGACAAAAAACAGATGACTGTGTAGGTTGTAAAACACAAGAAAAAATGGTAATACATACAAAAAAGGATTTGTATAAGCTGTTCATCTATAGCATGCTTTATTCATTCTTTATATGTATGTGAGAATTATCTTCAACAGGTCCATGACTGAAGTATAGACAATGTCTTTAAAATAAGCAGGAATGGGCCTCCTGGGGAGACATAAAGGAGAACAAAAGTGAACTAAAGTTCTTCCTAAAAATTCCTGGGATGTCTGTGGGAGTAATGGAAGTAACGTGTTAGTATCGCAGTAACAGTGAATGTGGAAAAAGAGGTGGAGGCATAGCATTGGGTGCATCATGAAAGAAAACAACTCTGAAAGTGCAAACAGCTTTTTTCTGCATTTTTTTATGCACTAATCCTGTGAAAAGAGATGCCACTGTCAGAAGGACCGAAAGCTTTAATCCACAGGATTTAAAGTGTTATCAGCTAAGTTTTATAAACTCTACACTGGCTTTTTGCAACACCCTGAAGTACAATGTATAAGAGTTGCTGGAGGCACTCAAAAGGTTGCCTTTCCTCGTTTACCCCAGCTTTCGAGTGGACTGTGGAAACTCATGATGGCAGCTTGCTCATATTCCACTTCCACAATCTGGTTTATATCTGGGGAGGCTGCTTTACACAGTTCCACTTTTCCTGGACACTTTAAGGAGAAATGCAATCAAAAGACAGTTGGAAGAAGTCACTGACCCTTGAATTAATCTGAACTTGGGAACCAGAACTCTTCCCTTGCTTTTGCATTGATGAGTGTAATTTCCTGAGTTTACCATCTTCTCCATTGCTTACGTACATGAATTACTTCTTTGCTGCCTTCTCCAGGAGAAAAAAAAAAAAAAAAGTGAATTAGAAAGAGGTTTCCCTAAAACTTGTATATCAATTAAAATTTACAGGCATATCTACTGCATGGAATGCTCTGCATTTCCATTTTCTGGAAAAAAACATGCCTTTTCTTTGCTGTGCTTAACCTGCTTTGGCAAAAACAAACAAAAACCAAATAAAAACATGGTGGTCTGGCCTTTAAGAGTCAAATTACCATCTCAGTCTCAGATTTATGAGAGTTTGTATACAAAACCTGTTTTTTTTTTCTTTTTGGTTCTTTGTGGGCAGAGGTGGAAACTGACCTATGCAAATGTTGAAGTGCGTTATTATCATTTATACGTTACTCTTTCAAATATCAAGTGAAAAAGCTTTAATATTCAAAACACTCCAGATTATATTAGGTCATTTTTTTTTTTCTTCTAAGCATAGGATCATTAACAAATAAGTAGGCTTTTCCGTGTATTTTCACATCAAACTGCCAATTTCATTAATTTTCACATTTCACTGACTGGTACCTCTGGGCAGTAAAATGGCACAAATTTATGATCCTCTGTTTATGGGATGCCATTAACAAAGCTGTTCTGTTTCACGGGTCCTTTACTGTTAACTCAAATATGAGGCAAGGTAGACAAATTTCACCTTGTTTGACAGGTTTCTTGTATGTGTTTTCAGTCATACAGGAAGAAGTAGAAGTCTAAGAGGTGTGAACTTTAGAAGAGCAAATATAACTTATTTTTACATATTCTAAATGTAACTGAGTTATACCTGTTTGATGAAGGTTCCTAACAGCAGATTAGGGATCTCTTGTTGCAGAATGAAATACAACTTCAAGCTTTTCTGAGGACATGTATCCAAGGCTACTGCTGTGTGGGATACAGGAAAAGTCATACCTGTACTGTGGAGCCAGAGGAAGCTGGATACGTTTCCGATGATATAATTTCCCGCTGTGCCAGTGACTACTGAAATTCATATTTCTGCACTACATGAGCCCAAGCAGACCTTTGATGTTGCGTAACCTAAGTGAAAGGTGATAGCATTGTGTTTTGCCCATCAATTTATCACACACAATGGTGAATCTGAGATTAATCCCTTAGTTCCTTCTTGCTCTGCAGAGGAGTTTCTCCAATGCAGTCAGCAGTAACTGGTGATTGAATGTGTTGGCTCAGCTGTGCCCTGCCCAGTCCATAAGCAGTGAAGAAGACAGACTCATAGGTAATGCCTGTGCCTTGCCTTGCTCCTTGCTCAGGCTGGCCATGCTACAAAGAAAGCAAAAGGTGACTTGGGCCTCTTATTCCCCTAAAATGAAGTGCCTGGTCTTGCCTGGAATCAGGTAGAATAAAACACTTTAAATGCACGTCACAGACAAGGCTGGAAAAAAGGTAGTAGAGTCAATGCCGCTATAATTATTCTTGTAATAGTGCCAGCGGTGGAGGCAGACACGGACATTGAAAGTGCAATTATGGCAGCGGCTGTGGTGATAACAAAGGCAGCGTAACAGCAGGCACACACTTGTGTTTTTCCTTCCTTTAAACTGAGCCATCTAAAGAAAGAAATGGCAATGTTTTTAAGGAGAAGAAAAGTATTTTTATTTTAATCACACATCCCCTTGCCTCTTTCCCCTTCCTAAAACACACCATTGGCAGAAAATTATATTAAAACTAGAGAGGCTCCAACCTTCTACGTAATGCTGCCTGTGTAGCAAATTCCACAGAAGTCAATACCATGGGGAAATACACAAAACTTTTATTTAATTAACCCAATTTTATATTTTGTTTTTAAGGAGTTCACCATGCTCAGTCAATTCACTGCCTTGATTTGGGTGAGACAGACACACGGAATGAGGCAGCTGTTGGCCATTAATATGTTTGGTTTGTGTTTTTGGCTAGCTCACATCAGGATTTTTCTTTTAACCACTTTCTTTAACTGCCCCGTTTACAGCTTTAGATTGAACTGTGAGATCCTGAAACAGTTATTCCTTGGAGGGCAAAGAAACCTTGGGAAAAGGAATACTTAAAGTCCAAAAGCTCAAAGGAAGAGTAAGAAAATATGCGAATGTTCATCTTGTGGAATTACTCAGAATGAGAACTGATGTCAAAATGTCATAATCAGCTTCAGCAGTTTACCACAGGCCTGCTTCTGCCTTATGTCGAACATTAAGAGCAAGAACATTGTTTTCACTGGGCACCGTTTTTATAATAGAAACTCTTTAGCAAGGGATTGGTGCTTTAAAGCAGCAACTTTTATATTTGGGAAGAAGGTTAAATCAGAGAATTTGATTTTTCTAGGAAATGTGTTTTAAAAGCTGAGAGATCATTTTCCCCATTAAATTTTTTTTTTTTTTTAAGCTGAAGAACTGCTTTTTATGTACATGAAAGGGGTAGCAGTATGATTGATTTTCACTAACTATGGAAGAACTTGCAGCTTCCTTAAGGAGACAAGAGAGAAGTTACAGATGAGTAGCTGTTATAAATAGCAGCTGAAAAGCAAGGCCCTGGCAAGCTGCGGAGAAGAAGGAGAAAGGTAGCAACCTGTCTGGGGTAGCACATGGTCATTGTAAATGCAGCTGGCAGAAAAACGTAAGTGAGATTGATTATTTTTAAGTAGTGTGACATAAAAGTTTAATAGGAGTAATTTGTGACTGCTTGATTAAATATCTTAGCACCTTGTAGGAAAGAGTTCATCCTGACTTCTTGGCCTGAATGATTAAAGATGTAGCTGTGGTAATGATGGGCCACCAGATCTCAATCTCCTCTGTGGATTTTGTAAAGTCTGATCTCTCCAGCAGATGTCTAACATAACTTTGTGTCTTGTGGCTAAAATGTAGAGAGTTCAAGAATCCTGTGACCCTGGAGTTTCGTACTTGGGACGTCTTCATGAGCACAACCAACTTCTGAGAAGTGGACTTTTCTAACTGAAATTTGGTTGCAAATATAGTCTGAATTGCTTATAGGATTTTCTTTCTCCATCAAAGGAAACTTACAGGTAAAAACCAATTCAAAATACTAAAGGATATGTTTTTCAATTGTTAAAACTATTAATTATATGAATGTTTATTTCCACTTGGGAACATAAATCCTGATTAACTTTAGGATTTCCATGTGAAGGGACTAATTTTTATGATTCTGTGGTTTAATGTTAAAATCAATAAGGACATCTATGTTTTTTAGGGGTATCTGAGAAATAATGTGCAGTATAAGTAAGAGTAGGATAAGTCAATTTTCATTCCTGACTTTTTTAAACTAATAAAATAGTTTAAATCTTAAATTTTGTCTCAGAGATTTTTGTCTAAGTTGCCTGTGATTTTTGTGTAATAGGGAAATCTAATTTAAAAATCATTTGGTAAGAAGAGTGGGAAGAAAATATGCCATTCTTATTCTGTTTAAAATCCTCTTTATTTTTAATAGCATGAAAGATAAATTGACAGAAATAAGAGGAAAGGGAATGACACACAGCAGTTTTTAAATCAAAAGTAAAGAAAATAAGGTGGAAAATTAAAAATCTAATATTAAAGACTCCCTCCATGAGAACTGTACATGACAGAAACACAAACCTGTTCCAGTAACAGAGAATAATCAAGTAAGGATTATCCTTACTGGCATCATCCTGTGACTGGGTAAATCAATGTAACTGTGATTAATTCACTAGAGTCAATTAGGAGTAGTAAATGTGTAAGTGTTACAATTCATCAGCATTTATCATATGATAATTTGAAATTGATTGCAAAACCAGCAGCTTTGACAAATTATCATACTTTGTGTCAAATACTAACATTTTCCCCACATTGCAGTACTTTAACTAGTGTTGTACTTTTTTAATGTATAAACACATGCCCAGAAAATTTTATTTTAGGATCAGTGTTTTTATTTACAGCATGCATTCTACTGAAGGCATTCTGCTGCACCTCTTCTTATGAATGTTACAGTTAGCCCTGGGCCACAACAGATTGAAGGTAACACAGGCTCTTTCAAAGCTGAACTACAGACACCAGAGAGATCTGGTACTCAATGTGCTCTGTCTCTCCTCTGCCTGTTCCTCTTTTTCAGAACCTTGATATGCAGTGCTGATGCACAACTTCATTCTTCTTCTTTTCAGATATCTCAGCACGAAATCTGTAGCATATAATTCCAGAGATGGACACCTGGGTCTGAAGTCCCATACTTCCAAAAAAGGTGGCAGAATTCTGGAAATTCCTGAGTTCAGCAGGCTAAGGTGACATAAGCATGGTTAGGACTCCAAAAGTATGTGTGAAGAGGGTGATGAGGTATGGGAGAGGGAGAAAGACAACTAGCTATGGATGTTACCCAAAGCCGGAGCTTTGCTGTGAGGATTTAGGGGCTAGATAATCATCAGGTAAGCAGTGGCCTGGAGTTTTGCAGAACCAGCTGGAGAAGTCTGTGTAGGGAGAAAGTAGTCTCGGGAGATTAGTTCAGCTGTATTTCAGGGTGTGCAGAAGACGGATGAGCCTAATGTGGGATTAAATGGATAAATTATTCATGTTGCATAAATGAGTGGTAAGTGTCTGATAGAATTATTTTAAGAATGTTGATTGAAAAGCACTTTTCTGTAATGAAAAATCAAGGATGTACCTTGAACGAAATATCTGGTTGTTCTAAAGGAAAATGAAAAGCACTTGCTGTAATTAACAGAGGGTAGATGCTTGTTAATGTCCTTTTTTTCTACCGGGATCCATCAGCAGAATCCCTCTGCATGGACGCTCTTAAAGAGGCTCTTGTTGTGAAGAGATCGGATTCTGGTATTGTCTGTCTTTACTCTCATTCAACTGTATATTGAGACTTTGCAGAGAACATTGCACGGTAAAGGACAAATATAGCTGTGAACATTCACTCTTTCTCCTTGACCTGGTTTTACATCAGTTAAATGAGGGTTAGGACTTACATTGCATGTGGAGCAGGCCAGAAGGAGTTCACCTCGGTAGTAAATCTTGCAGAAGTAGCTGATTCCAGTAGCTTTCTATAAATAACCTTGTGTTACACACTACATAGGGTAACTGTCACACACATTTGTAAGGAGCATACATTTTGGTCTCTTAAATGAATGAAATCTACGGAGAGGGGCACTTATCTGAGCTCCTGTAGAGAAAACAGAGGGAAAGGTGTGTTCTTAAATTCCTTATCACTAAAAAAATTCTTAATCCAGTAATGAATCAAATCTTCTAGTGAGGAGATCAGTCAAGATCTTCAGGCACAGATTTTTGCTAGGGTCCAGATCTGAGTGTGGATTTATGTGACTGTGCATGGGGACAAGAGGAAATAATTTCCAAATGCACTTTTTTAGCTTGATTTAATTACTCACTTCTCCTTATCACAGAGGTGCTGCTCTCAAAGCAGACTGTGAATGGCATAGGGATGGAATAAGAAGGGGCAAAGCCTATAGCTTTTGCTTTGTTCATCTGAGCCTGCCCTGTGTAGCCATTGCTGCTATACACCAGATAAACAGTATGCTTCTAAAAAAGCAAGGAATAATGACAAGGAGCTTTATCGGTCAGCTGCATCTGAGTCACAGGGCTTCCCTCCCATGGTTTTCTTAGGGTAACATAACTTATGCAACGCATAAGAGCACAGGGTTAAATATAGAACATAGTTATTAGCCTTGTTGTGTTTGCAACTTTTCTGGGGTTTTCTTTGCATGCTGTGTGAAAGAAAAGCTTTGGGGCATATTCTGTAGGGGACTATCTTTTCCCATTGATTTCTTGCACAGGAAACTGCTCTAACCACTTGGATGCCGTAGCAGTAGTGGAATGGGTCTGCTGCCAATCCATGCTGTGCAAATGAAGTAAACTTTCTCTCTCAAAAACTGCCTGCATGCCTACTGAAGGTGCTCAGGCTGTAGGTTTAAGGGGTTATTTTAGCTTAAGGATATAGACCAAGAGAGCAAGGTAAGACCTGATGGTGTATTTCTTGCCCTACTTTTTTTTTTTTCCCCGAATGAACAAACACTTCTTTCACAGTCTTTTCTGTGCCCTAATAGTCTTTCTGCATCTCTACTAAACACATAAGTGGGTGTTAAAGAAACGTGTAAGTATTTCCAGATGGCAGAAGTAAAAAGGAAACGTGTGGGTAAAGTAAAACTTATGCAGAAATCTCTAAATAATATCTGGAGAGAACTAAATAAAGACTTTCATGGACATAAAATTTTGCTGTACAAAAAAGTAATAAGATAGAGTTCTCAGCATGTCACGCTGTGGAACAAAAATCTTCTGGTGTTATTGGTTTTAAAAAAAATAAAAACAAACCCCCAAACCAACTTTAGGAGAAATAGTGGGCATAAAAGCCCACTACCTTAAAGGGTTTGTGTCTTGAGTAGTGTTTGTGCTTATGTCTTGAGTAAAAGTTGTGTTATAGATGCTGCCCTGAATATTTTCATTGTCCATGCTCCTAGCAAGAGAGGGGTATTACTTTTCATCAAGGCTGATTGCTGTCCCCTCAAGACACTTGTGACTACCATGTGCAGTCTGCCTAAAACAGGAAGTTCCCTGTAACATTTTAGGTACTGAAATGATTGTCTGTTTTTAGAATACTATTCCTGACTGCAAAGGAGTGGTTGCTTTTCTTCTTTTAAATGGAACTCCTGTTGTTAATCCAATCCATCTCCTCCTACCTCTCTTTTTTTGCCCTCAAGATCCTACACCTCCTTTTTTGGTGGTCACAGAACTGCAGAAGGCTGAATTCTGCCTGTGCTTTCTTGGTGCAGTGTTGCTGGTTTCCATAGAAAGGGACCTGGTCCAACCTTTAGAGGAAAAGGGAGCTTCGATGAGATTGTCTAGCACTCTGCCCAGTTGTGTCTTGAAAACCTCCAGGGATGGAGACTCCACCATGTCCCTGGGGATGTTGTTCCAGTGATCAACAATTTCTCACTGAAAAATTTCTTTCTCATATCAAGACGAAACCTTTCTCGATGCGACTTGCACCCCTTGTCCTCTCCATGTGGCTCTGTCGTCTTTGTAGCCACCCTTTAAGTTCTGGAATATTGTGATGAGATCCCCCCTGAGTCGTCTCCAGGGAGAAAAGACCTAACTCCTTCAGTCTTTCCCCAGAGGGCAGGTTCTCCAGGCCTTTGATTATCTTCATGGCCCTTCTGTAAACCCTCTCTAGTTTGTATGTGTCTTTTTTTTAATTGTGGGGACCAGAACTGGACAGAGTGTTCCAGGTGTGGCCTGACAAGTGCTGAGTAGAGTGGGATGAATATGTCTATTTCTGCTACTAATACCTCTGTGGATGCAGCCCAGAATCCAATTTGCCTTCATTGCTGCTGTGGTGCACTGCTGACTCATGTTCTGCTTGTTGTCCACAGGACCCCTGGGTCCCTTTCAGCAAGGCTGCTCTCCAGCCACACAGATCTGAGCCTGTTTTGGGCTCTCTGATTATTTTGTCCCAGATGAAGGACCTTGCACTTTTCTTTGTTAAACTTCATACTATTCTTGCTTGCCCACCCTTCCAGCCTGTCCACATCTCTGTAAGAGATGCATGTCCTCATGGATTGCACAAATACACTAGCATTTCTTTGAGCATGCTGGAGACAGTCTGTTCTGTTTGTTTGGGAGAAGATAAACCTCCTTCACCACTTGAAAATTCATAGGAACAGTTTTGTGATTTGTAAGTTTTATCCACCAATGGCAAACAACTCGCCATTGGATTGTTATAGAGTTAATTTATATATGTTTTCTGGTCACTAGATGGAGGTAGGCAACCATAATGAGGACAGCATTCCTTGCATCTTGTACTATGAAAGGAAAGAGATGATTCTGTGCTGATTTGGACAGCAGGGAGTGTATTTTATCATTAGAAATACTATTCTGGTACCAGGTTGCTTGAGGATAAGATGAAACCTGCTCTTGCCAATCAACAGCTTTGTACCAAAGCAAAATTTTTCACTGGAATCTGTTTTAAATGAAAAATGTAGTTTGGGTGTAATTTAATGTGATGTACATTTTATTATCAGTAATCCACTTCTGAATTTAGACAAGCATAAGCATTATTTAGATCATGCATATATGTGTGTGTGTGCAGAAATTACTTTACTACATGACCTAAGAATAACAGAGGAACCTAAAAACATTAATTTAATGACTACTATGCCCTGGAACCAAATACATAATGTATTATGTACCCCCATGTACTGGCAATTATGAAATGCAAAGCTGTATGTTTTACACTGTTTGTGTATTCCCTGTGTGTTGCATCACCATACAAGAAATAAAAATATAAACAGCCTTTTCAGTACCAGCTTTCAGACATTGCTCACTTATAGTCACTTACATTATGGGATCTTTTCAGTAAAATCCCACCTCATCTTTATAGCTTAACTTGCTGCTTCTTGTTGCTTAGTTTGTAAAAGAGGATCAATTTCTAGGGAGAGTTTGCAACCAGTCCGAGATGGAAAAGTTCTGTTCCTTCAGGTGCTGAAGACAGCTAGAAAGCTGTCCTTTAGTCTTGGACTCCTCTGTGCAGATGTATACAGCTGTGATAATGGAGGAAGGCTTGGTGTTGACGCTGGTCTTTTGTTACCTGTCAGGCAGAGGAGAGCTACAGTGCTGCATCTTGAGGTTCTTCAGAGATACTAGGTTTTACTTTTCTGATTTTCTGATTTTGTAGAGGAAACTAGTTTGATTGATTGATATAGACCTCTCTTCTTTAGCTGAAATGATGAGTTACTAAACATCCCAACCTTTCAGAAACAGTGGTGAACGCACCCAGGTAGTCTAGGTATGCATAATTACCATATGCTTAATATAAATGGAGTTAAGCAGAGCTGTACATTGGCTGCAGGATTATTTAGAATGGGGTTTGATATACTGATCAGCAGTGCTTTCAAATACAATATTGGCATCTTCATGTTGTTCTATACAGAATCCTGGCTCCCACCCAGGGAGGTGTCCCCCCTGAAGAGTGAAATCTGGCCAGTAGTGCTAGAGCTGGTGGCAAGAGCATGTTGGCAAATGAGAGAGGGAAGGAGACAGTGGCATATAAAAAGGACTAGTCTACTAGGTGAAACCACACATCAAGTTAGCTAGTTAGCTTGCCTCTCCTCTGTGTGTGTATGTCTAATAACAGATACTTTGGACAAGGTTACAACAGTAGGACCAAGATACACAGATAACTCCTATTGACCGTGATCAGACAATTTGTGGGGGTCCTGACTGAGAGGTGGTATCTACAAATGTATTTAGTTCTTAGTGGGTTTCTCTTCCATTAATCTAAGCACTGGGTGTGTTTTTGTTGTTGCTGTTGTTGTTTTTTAAAATCCTTTTAGCCTTCACAGCACCCTATGGCAATGAGGTTCATGGTTCATTTATTGCTGTATGAAGAAATACTGATTTTTTTCTGATTATCCTCCAGTTCTCACATTGCAAGAAACAGTAAATTTTTTCCCCATTCACCTTCTTCATCCCATTAATTTTGTGTGCCTCAGTCATATTGTTCTTGTGGCATGTGCATGGTTATGGGAATTGAGGACTAGAGATGACTGGAATGTGGGAAATGTGGAAAGGTGGAAAAAGTATTGTCAGTGGGGCTCACTCATATATTTTGGGAATGGGATTTAATTAGAATCACTCTGATTAGCCACTTGAGAAGTGTTGGCCATTGTAGATGCTTGTGATCTCTGTTCTGAAGGAAATTAAGTTGCTTACTGACTTCTCATGGAGTATAAAATACATTGCAGTCAGGCTGAATCAGTCTCTGTAGGGATTAATGATATGGTGCTGCTTGAATTGTTGACAAACTTTTTTACCGAGATCAAGCCCATATGTCTATAGTGGTCTTTAGGGTGCTGCTGCAGAACAGCACTGTGTGCACAGTGCCCAGGTTTTTTCTGAACTGTTGTAGAGAGGGTTTGCCTACTCTTCCACCTACATGTGCTGCTCTGCTCAAAGCCTAACATGGTTTCACAAAGCTGCAGATGTTTCTTACCAAATATTCCATCTGCAATGCCAGCAACACAAACTCAAGTGGCAGTGAATGAGACTTCGGGCATCCTTCTGCTCCCTTGTTGCCAGAATATCTGAAGAATTTATCTCAGCAGCTAGCACTATCTGCTTAGGGTCTTTCGAGGAGAACTGGAGATTGCAATTTTTTTCTCTTCATCTTTTTCCTTGAGTTTTTTAGCCATTGTGACTTTTCTGGAATTTTGTTTGCTGGCCCAGCAGAACCATTTGGAATGGGTGTTGCATTGCTTTTCTCTCTGCATAAGATTCCTTTTTGTTTTTTTTTATGGTTTAGTCTAGACCTGTGCTTCCATTCTGTCACACACATTGTATGTTTTAGACCCAAGCTACAGATTTTTATTTGGCTAAGGAAGAATGTGGAATCTCAGGTGGACTGGTTCAAAATGAGTTTCTTGAGTAGCCTTTACTCAAATGGTTGTTATAAAAATAGTCTGCTCCTTCCTTTTCTCCTCCAGCTTTTGTTTGACTTCTCCCTCTGACTCCAGGTTTTTCATTTTGGTCTGTCTGCACCCTGCCTTTGCCTTTCCTCATCTTTGTGTAAGTGGGGTGGGATATTTCCATACATGCAGCTGTGTACAGTCACACAGGGAGCATGTGTCTTCAGCCTGGTGTTGCAGAAACTCCTGTTTGATAGGAGCAACATTGGGCTACAGCAAAACTGCGTTCATTCTGCTAGGAGGGCTGTTGCATAGTAGGAGATGCGAGAGGAATGAAGAACATGGTGCAAAAGACAGACCCAGAGAATTAGGCTTTCAGATGTTTTAGCAATTACAATGTATGTACAAGACCTTTTCTCCAATGCTGAAACAACACATGTATTGCTGAAATGATACATATTTGTCTAGCTTTTGGGAACTGGAGTCCAACTAGGGACAACCTGAAAACTAAGGTTTTTTTCAAATTAATGGAAAAATAAAGTTTTTCCTGTAAGTAAGTGGAAGGACAGGACACTTCCAATAGGACTTTATTTGCTGGGAAAACTGTGGCAGTACAAATTGTCAACAGCTACAGTGATGATGACTCTATATAAATGTAAATGAGCTCATTAGTACGAGCTTTGCATTTAAGTTGTTAATGACAAAAATGGCCCATATGTGAGAGTACAAGAAGAATGGATTCCGTAATTACTTTCATTAATGCAGTCCCTCTCTGCAGAGCTAGCAGAGGGCCTGACTGGTAGGTGTTCTCAGAGAAAAGTCCTGCAAAAAGCTGCTAGAACCTGTGGAGTGCATATGAAGTGCATTATGCATGCTTAAAGACTCTCTGCTTGAAAGTATTTTTGGTGCTACCTATGGCTTCTAGACTAATTCAAGAAATGAAAAAAAGAAATGAAAGCCTTTGTAGGCTTTACTTGATGGGTCTTAAACATCAGCAGAAGTCAGCAAGTGCATCTTCATTGTTTTCAATGACCCTGTGCAGAATTTGTAGCAAGTCTGGCCTTTCTCATTTAAAAACAGCCTGGGATTAGAGAAGCAGTGTAAATAAGACATCTATATGCTATTATGACCTCCTTTAAATTCTCCCCTTGTAATCCGTGTGTGCTCCATTTGTATGGTGCAGACACAAATGCCCTTTTTAGTTTCAGTATTGAAATAGTAGAGGTGTTTTGTTTCTTTAAGTGACATAGAAATCATTCTTCTGGTGCTACCTGGCCTGCTGTTAGTCCCTGTGTCTGCCGCTTGCTTCTGTGAGTGCGCGCGCGTGCACGCTGTGAGTTAGGAACTGTTACGTCACGTAGTGTAACACAGCCTGTGTGTCAATATTCAATTTCCAACTTAAGCTTGTCCTCTTAAATACCACCCTTTCGTTCTCTATTATTAAACAAATTAACAAGTCGAGTGGATCAAAAACCTTTCTGATCTGCTCTTGCAAGAAAGGCCACTAGACCTGCCCTGTGGGCAGCTTGCAAACTTTTTCACTGTTCAGCAGTTTTGTGCTGAGGCCAGTGTGTGTGACAGCCATGGCTTCTGGTTCAATCTAGGCCCTGCAAGGAGCAGATGAGGAGCGGTTATCCTCCTGTGCTGCTGCTGCACTTCTCATGATCTGCTGAAATCTATGGCAGCAAGTTTTGTAGTCACTTTTCTCCTCAGGACGTTTTGTTTCTTATTCAGGACTTCTTCAAAGTTGGAATTGTCAGACAACTTGTCTTTTAAATGTACTGTTACAATGTTTTGAAACTGAGAATTGACTTTGTCTAGCTAAAATAATTTATTGCAAACTTCAGTACCTTCTGCAACTGCTGGGGTTTGATTAGCTGCTGTCATGTCTCCTTCCTTATATTCTTGAAATCTGTGACAAAATATTTGCAAGCCTTCTGCTATTCCATCATTCAAATCTCTGAGAAAAATGCTGAGTAGAGTCAAACCTGGATAGACCTTAAGAATCCCTAACCCGCTCTGACAGTGAGTTGTGTTTTTTCTGGTCCTGCAAAATTTTTTTGTTCAGTTGTGCACTTACCCTATGATGTTTTTGTTCACTGTATTTTCTAAATTATTTAAGAAACTGTAATCTGGACCCGTGTGAAAAAGTAGCCAATACCAGCATGTATGCCATGCGCTCCTTTGTTCTTACCCAACAGGCCACTCACTCCGTTTCCCTGAAGATTCAGGTTTTTCACCAAAATTTTAGGTTAGGGACTGAAAAATTAACAAATAGTTTCATGAAAAGCTTTCACATATTGTAATTTTTTTAATGAATGTTGATTTTCTCTGACTTATTACAAGTGAATATCTCAAAAAATTCAGAATGTGTAACTCTTTTTTTTTCCTTTCTATTGTCTGTAATTGTGATCTCCCCCCCCCCCCCGCCCCCTCTTTTCCTTTTCTCCATTCCTGTCCCCTGGTTGTTACATGAGTGTGTCTGATGTGAAGGGAAACCAGGGAAAAAGCTAGGGAGAGAGCAAATTTTAAAAATAGGAAAAAAAATCTTGCTTTCATAGAATAATAAAGGTTGGAAAAGACCTCTAGGATCATCAAGTCCAACTGTCAAACTTTCAATCAACTTTCTATCAGAACAGTATGTGAAGAAAAAAAAAATGAATGAAAAACTTCCACTTGAAAATGTTTTAAATTAAATATTTCTCTTTTTAGTTACTCTTTCTGCCTTACTGACCCATTGCTGCTTTACTGAAGCATTACTCTCTTGCTAAGACCCAGCACTTTCCATCCAAATTAGATCAATCCCAACCTCTTCTCCTGCTGCTTTTCTTTGCATCTCAGTAGTTATTCCCAGTCATCCCTGGCTGACAATTTGCCTGCATATTAGGATTTCAATTTTACCTATACTTCCTAAAGCATCAAAGGGCTCTTTGCTCTGTTCAGACCTCTTTGCAACTTTTGTGTATAGTGCTGTCTCTATTTTGTATGTCAGATTTAGAATATTTGAGTATATTTTGTTACTCATTCTTCTGGTTTGCTGTTTCTTAAATATTATAGAGATTCTCTTAGGCAGAGATGTTAAGACATGTCTGAGGTGATGCATTTAATGTCAACACCTGCGATTATTTAATATTTTTTTTTGCTTATTGCCTGATACTTTTACCAAATGGCCATATTCTGCCCTCATACTAGCAGCTGTGCTGTTCACCTTATTCTCGTTTGGCTAGATTTTAGTTTTGCATTTTGTATATTTTCCTTAAAATTCCACTTACTTTTTATCTTCTGATATTTATGTGTGGGTATTTCTGCTCTATGGAGGGCACATGTATTTCCTTTAGGGCCTAATTAACATTTTTCCTTAAACTATAGGTCAGCCTATGAATATTTCCATAACTAGGTTTTTGTATACCATTTCATTTTTCTTTTTTTTTAGTAACATATTTGAAAGCATTAAAGACCTGTCTGGTCTCTAAAACAGAAACCTTATATACTAAATTAAAAATGCAAACTTCTTTAGTGATAGAGCACTCTATGTACCTACAGCAGTGTGTCTCTAGTGTCTGCATTAGAGCTCAGATCTCTCTAACTCCAATTCCTGGATTTTCTGCTGGAATAACAGGTGAGCTGAGGCAGATGTTTTATTTTTCTGTGCCTCAGTTCCTCTGTGTGTCAAATCTGGGAAAAACAGATGCTGTTTGCATTTGTATCTATGATCTGCAGAAAATATTCTAAACTAAATATTCTAAACTAATATAATTTTTTGGCTGTAGGAAACCAATTTTATTGTTCATGTTTTTTGTGAGTTCTTACCTTCCACAATAAGCATTTCCTCTCTGGGATGCCTGGTCCCTAGTGCCCCTTTCATTGATTTTTAACAGTTTCTTCCCTTTCATTACTGTTCTGGGTTTGAAACACCTTGTATGTATTAAGCCCTTGAGCATGGTCTGCCTTCAAAACCAGAACATTTTTCTCACTTGTTTTCTATTTTATTGCTTCTGTGCATTTAATCTACCCTCAAAAATGCTGACAATCAAAAATGCTGTTGAATTTTTTTCAGTTCTCATAGCAATCCTTGTAACATAAGGCTGACTGGAGAGGAGGAAAGGAGATGGATGAGATGGGGTAAGAAGAAATTGTATTCATACTAGCATGAGTTCCACAACTGCCATTTTGTTTCTTCCTTTCTCCATGTAACCAGTGACTCTGTCATTGTAATCAAGTCCGTGTCTTTTTTATGGCCCTGTGAAACAGATGAAGAAGTTAGGTGTCATCTATCTGTATAAGAGCTGTGTCCAACACAGAAGAGGGAGAAGACTGAAAAAAAAAAAGTTGTGGAACAGATGACATTTTTGCTCACCACATGGAAGTTCTTGTCGATCTGCAGTTTAATTCAGAATTATAACACATCATGAGGCTATGTATCAATAAGACCTAGGAAATCCTGTGGTTATGAGATGTATTTTTTGTCAGAAAAATGTGAACCACAGAACATATATCTTGTTAAACATATAAGGACACTTTACAGATAGTTAAGAGGAGGACTAGACCTCAAGGAGAAAATAGATAAAATTAGAAAGACAATACAATTTAAAATATTAATAATCAATAAAAAAGGAGGGCTGAACAGAGTATGCAATGGATGAGCCAGCAGTGTTTACAGCCAGTGCACCTGTGACCTACCTCAGATCTTCACCATTTTCATTCTTGGCAACCAACTGTCAAATATTCTACTGCTTCCACTGAGAAATGTCTAATCTCATATTTGTTCGTGTGCAGAGGAGAGATCTCCACACTCATTTGTAAATGTTGTTATATCCTCTTATTTATTTATAAATCTTTGAAGTGCATGCAGTAAGAAAAATACATTTCTACATGGGAAGGAAAATGGAGTATTTATGCAGGATGGTACCTGCATTTGAAAAGAAAAATCTGAAGTATCTATCTGTTAAAGCATAGACTTCATAAATAAATGTACAGAGCATATTATCAGCGCATATTGAGGTGAGTGGGGAGTTCCTGAGAAAGTAATTACTTTGCCATATCCTATGGAGTATTATCCAATTTACCAACATTAATAATTTTCCTTATGAATCATTTTATACTTATGACCCCTCAGCTATTCATATGATATAAAACCCCTGCATAAAAAGGAAAAAGAGAAAAGATTAACTCTGCTGGTTCAATAAAATACATGCCAGTTAGAGAACTTTTGTCTGAACATCATAATCAATTTTATAATCAATATTAGCTCATTTCTTTCTTTTATCTTAAAAAAAATAATTCTGAAATAGTAATAAAAACTCAGAATGAATAATGTCATACTCCATCACATTATTCTTAACTTTTCAATGGGAAAATATGTTCCAATTAATTTTAGGTTGTAGTTTTGAGCAGGATACTCTTTTTTTAATCTGTTCTATCCGAGACTGTGTGCACGTGCACATGCCTGTGTAGGCATGGAGGTGATGGGAGGTGTGCCTTTTGGCCCCCGGGATTAAGCCTCTCTCCAGAGTCTTGCTGTTGTCAGTGTATGGGAGGGGAAAACAGGCACAGCAGGAGGAATTTCAGAGTCAGCCTGTTGTGTTCTGCAGTTCTTGTGCTTTGCAGAACTGGTCATTGAGATTTAGCATCAAACATAAATTTCTGAAGCTTCTTCCTTATCACAAATGATTCACGCAGTGACGTAGTGGAATACAAATTAGATTTCCCTTTGAACAGATGATCCAAATCTCGCTTGGAACAATGTTTTTTAACTTCATTTTCAGAGGCAGCCTTTTGAATGCAAATTGATAACCTTTATGAGTTTATAAGTGCATCAACTGTGTCTAACTTGTAGTTAGAGTATTTTAAGACTTTTCCCATAACACATGGATATGTATGTATTTATAAAAATATTTAGTGACAGTTTTGTTAGTCAGCTATGCAATAAGTAAGGCTTCAGAAGATTATCCATTAGCCAAACCACTGTATTTTTGAAAAGTTTTACAATTTACTTTCTTTTCCCATTTCTACCCAGATATAATGATGGGTTATTTTCTTTTTCGGCATTTTGGCATATTTCTGTTAACTTGAAGTCGAAGTATAAAAGACAGTCACTGCCCCAAAGTAGATAAAACCAGAAAGAGAAGCATGTTATAGTGCAAATTCATGCATTTAGGAATTAATAGCAATAATTTTTGGTGTAGTTTTGGGACTAAAATTAAAAGTGTCAGTGGGAGCTTTGACTATATTAAACAATCCCAGGTTGAATGTAAGTCATGAGTATAATGAAACTCTGTGAAGGCAAATATGAGCCTACATATATGAGACAAGATATTTCTAGTAGGAAGAAGTACTGACGACTTTTTTTTCTCCAGAGGTCTGCTAGCACTGGGGCTGCAGGGACCCAAGCTGCTGTCATATTTTCCTTGCCTACCAGCCATATTAACTGCAGTGCCCCACTGATGCTTTGCCCTGTTTCTTTACCACCACATCAGCTCAATGTTGTATTTTTTATCAATAGTACTTATTTTGGCAAGCATAGTGTGACAAGTATAGTGATGATCAGATAGCACACAGATGTGTCCAGCAGCATCAGTCTGAGCCACTACTCCCCTTTATATACATTTAACAGTTCCTTATTTTGTATTGTGTTGTATGGAAAGCACTCTGAAAATAACTTTTTGAAAATTATTTTTGCTTGGTCAGTTCTTTATCTGTACGCTAAATATACATGCAAGCTGCAGTCATTAACGGCACTGTGTTCAGTTCATGTTATGAATCCTTTAAGACACTATCCTGACCTGCACATTCTCGTCACTCGCTACACAGGGGTCCTCCCAAGAACTTTATTAGGCCCAACTCATTCATCTGTTATTTAGCTACTTACTAGTCACACTCTCAAATACCACATCACTTCTGATGGACAAGTGAAATAGGCTTTCAGGTTTTCATGCTTGTACGGTGATACGTCAGCCTTTAATGGGAATTACCACTGTCAGTGTATAGGGTAGCAGTAAAGCTACATTGGGCTACCATTTATAGTTTTGGTCACCCATGAACATGACCTTTATTTGGAACAATGTAGGGAAGAGCTAGTTTCTAAGACCATAAAGAATATAGTAAGTCTACCCTATAAAAATAGACCAAAAAAAAAGTCTTAATTTTTTTGTTACTCAGAACAAATTGGAAAAGGGCCAGTAATTATTTTACCTGTCTTGCTTAGACAGTGTACAAACATAGTGTGTGCATTTTTAAAAACTCCATAGGTGAATATCAATAGGGGCAGAAAATCAAATACTCTGGGAATGTTTGGCTATGACCTAATTCCACTGTAGAAAATCAATTCCTTGGTTAAGTAATGTTTGCTAGCGTGACCAATAAAACTCATTAAAGAAAAAAAGATTGAAATTTCTTATCTTTGCAAAGCTGTATTAAGATAAGAAAAATCAACATTTATTTCAATTAAAATAAAATTTGCTATATTTAAAATATAATTTATTTTTTAAAAGTGAAAAATATTGACTATTTCCAGCATATATTTTCCCCATAGTTATTAACAATTAAACAAAACAAAATTAAATATTCCTTACTTAATACCCTTAATCCACAACCAGTGGAAGCTCTGGTGAAGTACCAAGAATAAAGATTATCATTCTCCCACACACACTGGAGTTTGAGTTAAGGTTTGCATTCTTTAACTTTTAAAGTAGCTTTATATTTTTATGTTTCACTGAGAGAGCAACGAGGCTGCTTATGGACATGCTTCAACTGTGGGTTCCAGGACCTGAGTGCATGCCTTGACCACATCCCAGTACTGCATCGGGATGAAGACCTATTACACACCAGTCATCTTCCATGTCCTGGTTTTTGTAGAAAGGAAAACTGGGTCAAAATGTACTCTGAGAAAGGCTCCAGTATGGATTTCACAACTCACTGTAGCACAGGTCCCAAGCCAAGGTCTGTGCATCTTACATCTGGCAATGAAATTGTGGCTGTGAGAATTTCACATCCGGCTGCCTCTGACTGGGGCTAAATGAAAGCTAAGGGGGAGACAGGATCTGCAGGAAGAGCTTTCAGAAAAGCCTCAACTTGAAAGCTGAGGTGCTGTATACTTGTATTTGTGTTCAAAGAGTGGAAGGAATGTATCTTGGGCTGATTCACAGAAGATGGTATAGGCAGACATGGCAGATGGTTGGAATCTGAGGGCTGGTGATCTGTTATCAGTGAGGCCTGCAGTCTGCTTAATCTTCCACTTACTTTCTATAGCTGAGCTGAAATTGGTCGGATGACTGACCTCAGGTTATGTTAAAATGTTTGGATGTTGGCAGTTCAGGAGTGGACACCTTGCTTTTTCAGCCATCTCTGCTTTGGGAGTGGGAACACTCAGAAAAGAGCTAGGACCAGAAACCAAAGGCAGCACCTACTTCACCTGTTCTGTCTAAATAGGTCTTCATCCTCGATTCAATGCTGACAAGACAGGTTTCCTGGGCAGCCTGATATTGAAGACGTGGAGAATGATAAAGTTTTTCCTTTTGAATATGCATATTTCAGATCTCTCCCTCCCTCCCTTCCTTTGTCTTCATGTAGTTTTCAGCTAAAAACTACTAAAATATCAGTAATGAAATATTTTAGCAAATTTTATTTTTTAACAGTTTTAACTGGACATGTATGTAGTTTTGTCTTTAATCCTTGTCCCACATCCTCGGCAACTTTCTTATTTAATTTCTGTAATTACGTATAAGTACATATCAAGTCACATATGACAAGAAGATTAAGCCAATATCTGAATTTTGGTTTGCTTGTTCTTCTAACTTAGGCTTAGCTGTCCTGTACTACTTTCCTTCTGGTGAATGGTGTTATGCAAGCTGTCATTCTCTAAACTCTTCTGAACGTTCTTAAAACATTTGCATTGAAAAACAGTCACAGAGCCTCTCTGTGCTGATATCATAACCTTAAACCTTTCTGGGAATTTTCTGCCTTGTGTAGGGCTGCTGGAGCTCATGGGCACCCTCTACAAGCGGTGGATTCCCAAGAGGCAACAGAGGCATGAGTGCATTGAACCTGTTTGGCAGATAAAAGCACCCCTTTTCTCTTTTTTGTAGCTGAGCCCCTCAGGACCTGAGGCAATTCAAGCAGAGATCTGTTGGACTCAAGTGGTGATACCAAACTAGGTTCTACAGTCTTCATTCTGAAAAGCCTTTTCTCCTCTGCAGCCTTCCTCCAAGTTTCTTTTACATTTTCATTTAATCCTCTTCCACCAAATAATATTTCTCTTGCCTTCCTTTTTTCCTTGGATCCCTCCCCTTCCCCTCAGCAGACCTTATATTATTAGCTAATAAATTCCTGATGCAGATCCATAAATTTAAATACCAATCTTTTGGATGAACATCTAGGTTCTCCCTGGAACTAATTTGAAGCTTAGCAACAATTACTCTTTTCAGTCTGTTCCTGTGTTACATCCTTGTACCTCAGAGTTTCCCACATTACTGAGCTCTAGTATCACCATCAGAGGTTGTAGTATTTTCTGGGTCTCTGCTCTTCAGACAACTGATTAATTGGACCAAGCAGTTTTTGCATTCCCCTGGGCACGGGAATCAGTGGTTGTTCCTGACAACTATATGAATGGCAGAAGCCGATTCTGAACCTCACATAATCCCCATAAGACCTGGGCACAATGTAACTCTTGATTTCTTCTCCCTGACGTACTGTACTTCACTAGAATGTGTGCCCTTGATTGGAGCCATGGCTTTTACATTTTAATACGAATTCCCTCAGTCATAGTCATCAGCATGTCCAGATGACAACTTTGAAATGTCAGTGGAACTCCTAATTTCCTTGTATGGACTTTTTTTTTTAACTTTTCTTTTTCATTTCAATGCACCATAGTGAATACTGACCCTTTTTAAAAAAGTGTTGCATAATTCCATAATCTAGTTTATTACACAGGTAGCTCTATCTCAGTGTTTTTCCAGGATATTAATATTTGACTTTGCAACCGTAGAATTTTTATTATGTGTAATGCAACTACAGTGATGCTAAGATTGCATTCATAAGCAATAAGATCAAGAAAACCAAGACCTGACTTGGCATATGAACTGCATTTCAATCCTATTACACATATACATTAAGATTCAATCTTTTATGACTCAGTGTAATATTGTTAAGGAGACATAATATCAGCAACACAGTCAAATATCTTTTGGAACACTGTTCAATTTACTATCTATTTCTGATATAAGTGCAGCAGGTCAAGTATAATTTTCATGGCACTGAATACAAATGAAGAATGGGTCTCTGACTTCTCATTTGTGCTATAAGTAAAAGTCTAGGTGCAGATTAGATATTAACTAAACTATAATATATTATCCAGGAACTTATATTGTGTTTTGGATTTATCTGTGTGCTGGTGCATATTTTCTTGCATTGGGCCCATGTATATATACCATACAAGTTGTGCTACCCACTGCAAGTGTAAAATAATTCTGCTTTCTTTCAAAACTTCTGTGAAGTGGATGTCTTAAGTTGAAAAGGCAGAGAGATCTTTTATGTCTTGTCTTTTTTTCCAAAAATATTTGTATTTAGATGATTTGTATTTGCTTTTTTGATTATATTCAAATAGTATAGTATTTTTTCAGTGGAAAAATTAAGAGGGGAATGATATTGTGACTAGAGATCTCTAAAATCTGGTCCTTGAAAAAGTGAATTTAAAGAAGTTTCTGTGCTTTTAGTGATATTCCGCTTATACTAAGGTCACGCCTATCACCTTTTTGATCCTGTTCTGAACATCTCCTGTGATGGGAGATAGCATGTGGAATTTAGCTGTTTGATACTTTTAGTGATGCCTGTGCCATTCTTCTAACACAGGGTCTGTTTTGCTTGGAAATTCTTGATTCAGAAAAGGTTTTTGAGGACCTAGGTGCTTACTGCTGTTTTTTAGTCTCTGACTACAAAAATTGTCATATGGTTCCATTGTGCCTCTGCAGGTGATTAATGAGACCTAGCTTGCTTTTATGGATGTTTATATTGTAGATCTCTCACTTCTTAAAATGTGAAATTATTTGATCACACATAAAGAATCCATAAAAACTTGTCTTCTTTACGGTTGTCTTTGTCCTTGTCCTAAGGAAACAAAACATTTGTTTCCTTTGGACCTCATCTTTTACAATGCATCATGCGGGCTAGTCAAAAAGGTGAACACAGTGAACCATGGGAGAGAAGAACAAGTGACCTGAATTACAGTGTTCATTTAACCATTCAGTATTCAGATATGACTATGCTGTGTTTCACATGCTTCTCACCAAATCACATTTGATTTTAGATGAAGTCTTAATGATTTTCTTTCTTAGCCACAGTTGACTAGGGGGATTCAGACTGGCAAAGTCCCTGGTGTTTGTTTTATTGTTTCCTTTCAGGCTGATATCTTAATGTAGATTTTGTAGGAAAACAATCCCATCTTGCCACAGTTGTATTTATCTTCATGAAAGAATTGTAAAGTTAATGCATCAACAATTTTATCAGTCTTCTCTTTTGTAATGCCAAGGTTGTGGAGAATTCCTATACAATGGAAAGTTCATATTTCTGTTTTAATTAATCCAAAGGGAGTGTATTGGTATGCTATTGGAATACATTAATGCAGTGTTGGATTGCTTGATATTTACTACATATTAATATTGCAAAAAAGGAAAATGTAATTTCAAGGTTGGTCGAAGAAAACAAGGTCAAATAAATAGCAGGAAGTTTAGCTGATCTGCGGGTAGGATAAAAGATACTTTTTAATTTTTGAAGGGAATATAGCCAGGGTAAAGGTGGAACAGTTTTCAAGCAACAGAAAATATCTGTCATATAAATAGGAGTTAAATTTCACAGAAATGACTTACAGTGGGTCTTTAAAATGCTTCTTTTTTCTTTGAAAAGTATGCTGATTATACTACGCTCTTTTTGAGCAAATGTACTGAAAGCCATGTTTACATCATTCCTGCTAAGTCTTTGAGCCCAGTATTACTTAATGGATAAGTACGTCTGATGCTTGGAGCCTATCTCTTGTCACAGGCATGCAGGTGTAATGTAGGTTAGATAAATACAAACTTCATGCAATAGCTAAGCAAATCTGTTTCAGTCCTAATTTCACTGGTGACCATGGTACTCAGTGAGACTGAAGAACATTTGCAATATCTGAAATTTTAGCCTCTTGTTAGAAGAACAAAACCCAAAACATATTGTTAGCCTGCAGAATGAATAGCACACTAAAGAGGAGCCACCCGGAATAAGCTGGTGGGGAATCTGAGGATGGAAGAGAGGGTAAAAGAATTCACGTAGTTGTCCCACGTAACTGGGGTTGGGTGTCTGTTGTTTGGTGCCTGGCTCATTGTGGCAAGGTCTCTCCCCCAGGGAAAATTATTTTCTTTCAGAGAGTGTGCACCGGAGCAGGAGGCATGCTTTTCTTTAAAGGCACATCTCCTCCAGCTTTGCTGTTAGGACACTCTGAATGTGTGAGATCTGGGCTCAGTTTTCTCCACCTGGGGAGACCCAAACGCTGTCTCTTTCTGCAGAACATCCAATGCTATTTGAAACTGGAGCAACCGCAGTAACTTGCTGCCTCCCCTGCCGAAGCAGACACACACTACAAAGATTTCACTGGGCTCAGAATACAGCCAGAGTAAGCCTAGTTTATAGTAGTAGGGAAGCCTGAAACCTCATGCCTGCTTCACAGGCTGTCGTTGTATTTTAGACAATAATATTTCATTGTAAGATCACAGTTAATACACACTGAAGATAAAGCTCTGGATACCACAGGCAGGGCTGACACTGCTCCTTTCCTTTCCCCCATTTCCCTGTGCCCTACCTTGTAAATAAAAACATCTGAAATTTCCCATTTTATAGCCCTATTTAACAAGCTTGTAATTCTGTCAGACTTCAGTTGCATGGACTGAATTTCTTCACACAGTCAGCTTTTTGTGCCAGGGATAGGCATTTACCTCTTCCTGTGTAAACATTTCAAAAACTGGCTTTCAAATTACCATGGTTTGTACATGGTCTGCAGCGGTTTTAGTAACCAATATCTCTGAACAGTCATTCCTCCGTGTCTGTGCTGGTTCCTTGCCAATGTGAGTGCTTCTCAAACATCAGACATGAGCCAGCTTCAAAGAGTGGCTGAACGTGCTTCAGTCCAATGGCTGCACTGCAGTGGGACCACACAGAAAACCAGACAGAAAACCAGGGCCCAGAGCGGGCAAAGAGAGAAATTGCCTGACTACAGTTTAGAGGAGACAAAAGCTACACTGGTGTGAAGATCTGTGGAAGACACATGGGCAAGAAACTTGTCAGTGGAAAACGTGGTAAAAAAGGAAGAATTGCTCCTTGAGTCTGGGTTTGCTTGTGTGGGAAAGAAGGATGTGTTGTGGGTGTGTACGTGAGGGTGTAGGGAAATGCTAACCCAAAAGGTTCCCAGCTAGAGCTAAGCGTTAGGTAGAGGAAAAAAGGGGAGGCTGGGTCTGGCTGAAGAAATGTGTCACAGATGGGGACTGGGAAGATTTTCCTTCAGCTTGAGGTAGAAAACCAAGTTGTAGGTCTAGGACAACTGAGACTGGATGAAGGGAGAGTCTTTCTGACTGACATGATCCCTGGGGAGAAATGAAATCTGGCTTCAAGCAAGAAAATGCTTGAATTAGGAGGCAGATGTGAACAGGCAAGGAATGAGACACATACACCAGAAATACATGAAAGAATTGGAGCTGGGAAATTCCCTCTTGTGTTTTCATCCACATCCTTCAGGAAGGGGTGTGAGGCAAGCCAGGAGCGATTGGGAACAGTTATTTCCCCTCTCCCTTGGTGTCATGGCTAGAAGCTGCCAACTGTATTTCTACCTCCTTTTCTCTTTCCTTCTCTCTTCTCCCTTCTAGAAGAATAAGTCATAGATCAGCCACCTTTTAGGTTTTCTAGATTTGTGATGCCTGTAAAGAGTTAGTATTTCCTGCTTGAACACGGTCTTACAGTTTTTTGTAAGTCCAGTACCATCATAGATTGCAAGTCTGACTCCTGAGGTGCCAGAATTATGCCTGTATTTCACAAAGATAATGTATGGCACTCTTAAATAAAACACCTTGTAGGGGTGAAATATAATATTTTTGCATATATATATCAGGTACCTGTTCCCTTGTTAGTAACTTCCTCCTCATCTTAAGCCAAATTATCTGAATTTTGCCACCTTAGGCAAAGATCCCATCGAAGCAGTCTTTCCCACGTACAAACTCATCATGGAGAAGACTGTGGAGAGGACAAAATGGAGTACATCTCTCAGGAGGCTCATGGCAAAGTTGACAAGCATGGACTTTTCAAAGAGCAGCAAGACATAGGCTAGCCAGCATTGCTGTGGATCATGGCTGGCCAGTTAAACACACCTACGTGGTAAAGGAGAACCTGGATTTACCCTTCTGTTGCAAAGGCCAGCCCACATTACAGTTTTTAAGCTTACTTGTACTTCATACACTGGTGATATTTTATAAAACTCAGCAAGCCAGTTGAATTTTAAATTGATTTCTTCAGCCACAGTGCACACATAAAATTTTGGGGGTGATATGGAAGACTCTGCATTAATAGGTATATTCTTGTTGCTCTACCCATATAGTTGTCAGTTGCAGTCCACAATACAAAGAAGTGATTGTTTTTTTCCCCCCACAGCTAAAAAAACCAAAACACGTTTAAAATTGTTTTCAATGAAATGTCATATTAGCTGAAATCATCACTGACAATGGTTTGTTGCCAAAGCTGACTATTTTGCATGTGAAAATTTGTTTTCACAACCCCCCAAATATTTTCTTTAAAGTCAATCAGTTGCAAAAATGTTTCTGTGATTCCATTAATTTTAATGTGAATATCACAGCAAGCAAATTTAAAAAATGTGAACACAACTGTACTTGAAAATACTGTAAGTGATTAATAGGGTGAATGGTATGACTAGACACATTTCAAAGGAAAAATTAGCATAATTGCTGTAAATAAAGTCCCCTAGACACTGCATTTCAATCTCCAACTGCAACATGTCTATGTTACACCATGGTTTTGATATAGTAATTGTACATCAACAAACACTCAATAAGTCTGCTCATTATCTTTGTACTATATTGCTCAGTAGTCATAACACTTTATAAAGTGCACTTGTATACATGCCATTATGTTTTCCAAATGTCTTTGCATCAGACCTTCGTTAATTATGTAAGTAATGTTTGAAGTTGCTCCTAGCCTCTGGGACTTGAGTCAACAACTTGCTTCTAGTTAAGGAGGACAAAAAAAACAAAAAAAAAAAGGTAAAATATTCTCGTTCTTTTTTCTCTTTTCTAACCCTAGAGATATTTATTTTTTTTCTTGCTGAACTGCACAATAAATCCCGCATTGGCATAACAAAGAGATGGAAACTTACTTCTCTCTTTCTTTCTAAATATAACATATACGTATATATTTTTTTACTCGGTCTCTCTCTCTCTCTATCACAATTCAGACAAGTGTAATGCCAGTGTTTTAGATCTCTGCTTTGATATGCAGTATAGGATTATGTTGAGCAGAGTTCAAGACATATTGGCCATTCTTGAAATACCTCAGTGGATAACTGCTACATGTTCTGATTTTGTAGCGTTTTGTGTTGGTTCTCTGTCTAGTTGCACATATCAAGAAGAATTTTGCAAGCAAGACTTCATGATTTTTTAAATCAATATTTCAAAAACCTCTACTGCTATCCCATGAGACGACATTCATCTTAACTAACGATAACAATGAAAAGCTGGTTTCATACCTTAACTTAAGGGACAGCTGATAGCACCTGGACAAGATGAGATGAATTTTACTCTGGAGGTGCCTGTCTTCCCTCCTAACAACTAGATTAGCTTTATGTAAACCAAAGCTTTTTGATAACTAAAGTTTGGTGAACAAACCCATGTTTCTTCCCTTACACATCGTTCACTTATTGCTTTTGTAGTTTTAATAAAAACAGACTTTTTTCCTGAGCTGATCCAGTTAATCTGAGGCCTGTCAAGTTAATGGAAATGCCCCTTAAGTTCTGAAATTTGGGCCAGTCATTGCTCATACTGTGTCTTCTACTTTCCTTCCTTTGTTTTGTTTAGTTTAGTTTTTCTCTTTGCAAAATGAATGCAGGTACCTTTTTGCTAAACCAATACCAGAAACCATATCCAAATAGTAAGTTCTTTGCATTTTCTATTGGAGGATAACACACAAAAAATCACAAACAGTTGTTCCCTCGTCACTGTTTGGTATTTCTGTGCTTTGCAGCTCTTCAAATAAGCTGGCAGTTAAAATCTTGCTAGAAGTCCTACTTTGTGTCTTCTTTGTACTTACTCCTTGTTTCCTGATATTTCAACAGGTTTTATAGGAATTTGTGGGTGGACACATTTAGCAGCTGTACTTTCTTTAGTAACAAATCATATTTTCATTCAACTCCATTGAGGTATATGCAATAATTTGAGGAGTTTGCAGCTGTTGAGCCAATCTAGGTATTTCTGTGTTGTGATGTAATTTTATTTTTCTTTTATTAGGCTTCTGTTTTATGAAGATAATTGGAAGTAAATTCATATGAAAACAGAAGTGCTTTAGAATCAAAGACTTTTGTAATCAAGATCTTCCTGTACAATATATAAAACTATATAATTTCTATTTACAGAGTTTGGGTTTTAACTGAAGCAGAAATCAATATGCACCAAGATTTGCATGCTAAATTACTGTGTTTTGGAGAAGTTCTATCCTGGAAAAATTATAAAATAAAAACATTAACATTTGTTGCTTCTGAACAGCAGTCTTCTTGCTGGTTCAGAGAGTCATCTGAGGCCCACTTTGGTATTTATTTAAGATCTCAATAGCTATTTAAAATTATTAAAAGGGCATTTCATTATTCTTGTTGGTTTGGTATTGTTTAAACTTCTAGTTAAATTAAATAGCTTTGTTACTCTATTCACTGTTATTCATGTTTTTGCTTGTGAACTTCAGAACTGCTACCTTTAGATGAAAGCAGAGAGTGAAGACTTAGGAATCTTATATATAAAGAAATTAAAATTTGGTGATACAAATTCTTCTACTTCATATAAATAAATCAAGGCAGTTTAGTATTTCCTCTGAA
>WEKW01031112.1:59781-94320 GCA_013389905.1 Sula dactylatra | reverse complement strand
AATATTGTTTACACTTTTGCAACTAAGTATATCATTTCTAGTCATCCCAAGTTTGCAAAGAACAAAGCACATTGCTTAATGCAGAAAGTACTTAAGAGTGGTTAGAGGTCTAAGTAAGTAGTAACTACGTAATGGTAGGTAGCAGTCACCTGAGCCATCTCATCCCCATTCTAGGATCACTGGCACCTCAGTTATACTGCAAACATATCACAGCTTTTTCAAAATTAGCTGTCTTGTAACCTGCTCATTGTGTAGAAATAAACTTCAAACTGAGCTGGCAAAGCTGACTTACATTGTTAGCCTGTGAACAGCTCTGCGCTGGGAAGGTACCTATTCTCCTAATATGCTACTTCAGAGCTAGCTCAAGATGTATGTGTCCAGGTGACACATTTGGAAAAGTAGGGGAATGTTGGAGGCTGTACTTGCTAAGAACTCTTCTGCCCTTCTCTTCTCTGCATTACATATTTTTTGATTTAGATTTCAAGGCAGAAACCTATATGGTCTCCAAAACTAACAAGGACTCCTGTATGATTTGATCACATTAATATGCTTGATTTCCATAGAGTAAGTCAATCTGATTTTTACTGTCATTAAAATCTTGTTCTCAAAAACTTCCTGGGGTGGGAAGTTCCACAATTTAACCATATTTCACATGAAGGAGTTCACTAGATTAGAATTTTTGTACCTATTAAATCTACCTAATATTTNACTGGAAAACCCAAGACATCTCACATCATCTACTGTATTTCATACAAAACCTGTGATGTATTCTTTGGCACAGCTCTCTCATCAGTGGTTTAAAAACTTGGACAGAAATGTGAATATGAAATATGATCTATGACATCCTCAGAACTCATAAAGGCCAACGCTCAAAAAGTATCCCTGAATAATTCTCATCTTTTGGTCACTAATAAACATTCACCGGTAAAATGAATTTATTTTCAGTGTCATTGCACTCTGCAACTGTCTAGTACTGAAGCTTATGCACCTGGTAAGTGGCAAAAATCTTACCTTACTTCCTCATACTTTTATTTTAAAATAATAATAGGCATAAAAAGTAATTGTTAATTTTTCTTTTTTGTGCAAATTTCCATCCCCTCGCAGTTGTGTTTGCCTAATGCATCACCTTGGTTCACAAATGTCTCAAAATTTTCCAGTATTTGTAACTGTGAGTTTGGTGTGTGTATATATATATATATACACACACACACACACACACATATATATAGCATACCAGGACTCTAATTTCTGACTGCAGTTTCTAGCTAAATAATAATAGATCATGCTTCCCAGTAGCCATACCAGTTTACCTGAATGATGTGAAAGCAGGTGAGCATGATAAACGTTCTGTGGCAATATTTTTTTCCTTAATATAAGAAATAATTTTGGGAGAGTACTCAGGGTTATAATCAGATATATTCACAGGGCATCCAAGGGAATTTCTATGCCTCTAATAACATCTGCACTGATGAGTGACTCCTACTGTCCAGACCTGTAAAGTCAATAGAAAGTGGTAGGCTCCCCTATTCAGATTATTTGCCATGGGTGTATAACCTGGGTGTCATCCTTAATGACCTCTGTAGTGACTGTATTGGCAGAGATCCAAAACATAGCACCTTTCTGAGAGAGGATCAACTCCCTCTCCTGAACTTAATCATTATATTGCACACATTAAAGAAAAGTAACTTTCAGGCACCACAGTGATTTATGGGCCAAACATATCCACCTGGTCAACCCTCCATCCTTGTCCATTTGGTCAAACTCATGCATAGGAAACCTGAGGAGTGCCTGGTTTGCACTTCAACATCAGTGCAAAGAGCCCAAACCAGGGCAGAGGCAAAGGACATTCACATTAACTGCAAGCAGAGTGATCTGAACTTTCAGAGGAAATAAACCCAAAAAAGCCTAGTCTAGGGTGTGGTCAGAGTGCACTGTCCTGCGATTCTTCAGTTTCTTTGGATCCCCTCAAAAATACAAGCCAGTTGAAATAAAAAAGACCTAACTTCCCTTTGAATTACATTATAAGCCAGCTGAAGTAAAAGTGACCCTACACCACCAAGTAGGTTTCTTATGAATTGTATTGTCCTTGTCAATTGCTTAAATGAGTCCTTGTCAATCTAATGCTAGTCTCAAAAGAGGAATATAAATAGAGCAGGGCAGTCACTGCATGCTTCTGATCCACTGTGGCAGCTAGAAACCCTGCTAACTACTTAAGAGAGAAACATAACACAATGCTATAAATATTTCCACTTTCTTCTTTTCTCAGGCATTTTTTTCACCCCAGAGAGTGGAAATGAGACTGAGGAGGCTGATCATATGACCCTGGGAGTTACTGAAATGATTGCTCTGATATGAAAAGTCTCTGGTGGGATCCTAATGAACAGAATGCATTGGTGGCATTAGAGCAGTCATCAGCTTTTGACCTAGATCATCAGTCTCAGGAAATGTGTGGCTTGCAGCACGCTTCACGGGTACTGCTGTGGTTTGCGTATATTGATTATTACTAAAAATGATCTTCCATTTTGGAAGACTTGTGCCTGTCTCAGCTACATCATGTTTAGTGGGGGGATTATAATAGGATCTTGTAGTGTGTCTAAAAAAAGGAGAAATGTTTGACATAGGCTTCTGTATCTGTGATTTCAGGTGTATTTTCTGTTACTATCTGTAAAGCTGTAAGATAAGATATTGTATGGGACAATAAGCTGAGATTCAGTTTCAGATGATTTTTTTCAGCCTTACCTTTTCTTTGACTTCTAAATCCCATGTATTTCCTTCTTCAAAAACAAAACTTTCCAAGAAGCTGGTGTCTAGCTAATGACTGCTAGCACACAAATTAAACATTTCCACAGCGTCAAAGACTAGTGCAAGAAGCAAGTTTCTGGTCTGAGAGTTCTTCTGCAGCTGGCAATATCCACTTACATTTAAGGACCTTCAGCCACCAAAAAGGCCAAAATTTCCCCACAGTATTTGAGGCTCCATTTGTGATGGCACTCAAAAGTCCAAATTGCATGTATTAATACTGAATTAAAAAAAATGCAACATCAGTCAAAGTCAAATTTTATTTTGGCATTGTTCTTTCTCTTCCATGCATTTCAGAGCTCGATCCAATTTTTACTTTGTATAAGTGTCATGGTTCTGGCATGATCCGGCCAAAGACAGGTCAGTGGATCAAAACCTCCATTGACTTCACTGGTGTGTGAGTAGCTTCTTAAGTCATTTAAGAACACGTCAGGGAAGAACCATGGAAATGTACTAGCTTACAAGCTTGTACAGCAAACAATTGAAGACACTGAAGACCCTGAATTTTTGAGCCAAAATAAACAAAATTCCCAGGTCAGGCAGTTACATGCCACCCTAGGAGTAGTGACTGGTAGATTGCATTTTGATAGACATGCACTTTAACTCAGGTTTGTTCTCTGGCTTCAATCCAATTAAAATATTACTAGGTTAACCAGGTGATTTAGCTCTACTGCTCTTATTGTCATTAACTTACAAACACCAGGTGACATTAGCCCTGGAGATTGCTCTTAAGTTACATCTTGGAAATGCATCCTATCATGCTGATTTGGAGTGGTTTATTTAATGTAATGGGAATGGGATGGAAGCACCTTGCAGTTGTCAGTAATCAGAGGCTCGTGAAAATAATAACCCCATGTGATGTTCTTTCGAGGCATGAAAGTGTATATAACAAGTTAATCAGTGTTCTCCCAGTGTCCAGGGGTGTCAGGGAGCAAGGCAGCAGGCCCTCACCCCCGTGGCACCCAGCCAGGTGAGGGGGAAAGGGACCCAGCTCTGGCCAGCAGGCCATGGGGGCAAGCCCAGGATGAGGCCTAGCTGGGAAGCCATGCTGGCAGGAAGGACATTGCCAGGCATGGTGTGGCCATGACATGGTGCAGGCTGAGGCTGAGGGCTAAGAACAAAGCAGCCCCCAAGCGAGCAGGGAGGCCTGAAGGTGACTCCTTGTAGCCCACACCCACACAGCTCCTTCCAAGCCATCCTGTCCCGGCACCACAGCTGCCCCGGCAAGTCTGGCTGGGCACAACCACCACGTCCCCCAGTCCAGGAGGGACAAGGTTCTAGGAGGCAGGGGAGACAACACTGTTCACTTTCAGCTATCGATGGAGGATTTTTTTCGTAGCTTGTGTATGCTGACTTCACTATCTTCTCTTCTTTAAAAGGCTGCCTTCCAAAACCCTGCAAGCTTCCCTAAGTCATCAAACAACACAGCTTTCTGAGGGAATGGTTGTGAAATGCAACACTTCACAGAAGCCACGCACAAAAAGATGACTTGAAACCACTGAATCATGAATCGTATGAATCACAAGTGGTAACTATCTACCATAAGAGGCAGATTCATTCTCCATGTCATTAAAGTGCATTGCATAAGTGTAAAACAGAGCCGAATTTTGTTCGATGCTCACCCTACTGTATGGCTGGCCATTTGTAAATTCCACCAAACACAGCATCTATTCCCTTGGCTGTAACATTGAACACTGAAACAAATGCTTCACAAAAGACACCATGAATTATTTTTTTTTTAATTCCAAGGCTTTTTTTTCTGGATAATACATTACGGAAGGGGAAAAAGAAGTGAAGCATTCCATCTATAAGAAATATTTGGAAGATCAAGAACCCCATTTTTCCCTCCAAGTAAGTATCCCCATGAGCTACAATAGCATATATGCAAAAAAGAGAATGCTGCTTCTATTTTTTTCCTGTGAGCTGGGTGGTCTAATTGCTTAGTGCATTGGCCTTTCTCCTCCGAACACTTTGATTTTAATAATAGCTTTGGGCACACCAGAATATGAGTATGACAAATTCACCCTACTTGTCCCTATTTGTGTTATAAAAATTCTGTACAGTATTTATTTTAATACAGTGGGGAAATTTGGAAACCAAGGGAAAATATCAATATATAACTATTTTGGCATAAATTAATTCTACCAATATAACGAAAATTTAAATGAATACTTACATTGATCATATGATTTTTGACACCACACTTGTTACGGCTGCTGTAAAACTTCCATCAGTTTTTACCTAAGCTAGCACTTTTGTGATCATTTTTTTTCCTCAAGAAAATAGGTCACCATTTCTTTTTACTTCTCCTTTTATACATCTTTCTAACTACCTAGAAATCAAGGTAAAGGGGGATAGGTAATATTCTCCATCTGCTAACATGTTATTAATACCAACCACTTTTTAAAAGAACCTTAAATGCTGTTTGGTGTATTTCTGGAGGCCAAAAGTTTGTAAGAGCCTGTAGTCTGCGTTGAGAGTGGAGAAATGCAGAGATGGAGCTATTGTTTGACTGACATTTGTTTAAAGCTGTTGAGCTAAAATGAAGCTTAGCCTCTTTAAAGTAGGGTGTTAAGACAGTCACAAACTGAGGTTCAAAAGGAAAGTTCTTGTTCTTTTTGAATTCCCCAGACTGCAGAGTATCTCCATCATTGGATTCAAAGGCATTTGAGCCAAACAGAAAGTGTATTGGAGGACCAGGAAGGATCAGATCCAGAAGAGTATTTCTTTGGCTGTTCCTAGGAAGAGAATGTAAAATGACTGCCAAAGGATACACTTCTCTACTTCTTATCACGCTTCTCCCAGAACCTTCTAATCATGGCTATTGGTGTGATATTAATCTGCACACTTAATATCCAGAGGATATTTAGAACTTCAGAAAACTTTAGAAAGCACCTTGTGTTTCCAGCCCAAGAGTTGGTCGTCCCAGTTACTGCTCTGAGAGCGAAGGACTCCAACTCTGATCTCTTACCTTGAAGTACATTGGGAGAAAATGTATATCGTTACAACACTCTATAAATACCATACACTTACGGAATGCAAAGCACTGTTTGAGCCTGTACAATTATCCCACCTCTAACCCAGTGAAATCAAAACTTCCACATTTGAGAGCTTAAAGTGAGATACTCAAGATAAGAGTAGCTTGATTTTCAAGTACTGAGCAACTGCAATTCTTAACAAACTGCTGTTTCTACTATCTGCTTTCAAAAAGTACTTTGCAGGTGACGTACTCCAACCACAAAAATGCATCACCTCTCAATCATACTACTCTAGACTTTAAAAAAAAATAGAAAACACAAAACCTTTTCAGTATGGGGGCACAGGACTCTGCAAAGAGACTTCACAGTAAAGAAAGAACTAGAATTCAGATAGATTGCTTTGACTATTGTGAGAGTTTTTAAGCAGATAAATTAACAGTTTAAAAAAAAAAAAAAACCAACCCAACACTCACTTATTGCATTACTGCAATGTCTTACTAGGTAGAATTTTGGAGAATTTTCAGACGGATGGACCACAGCCAACTATATAAAGATGCATGCAGAAAACACCTGTGGAAGTATTATGTTTTATTGATCTTATATGTCAAACTTCTTATACCTTGGAAGATTTTTGGGTTTTATTATAGCACCATATCAAGACAGGTTTCCAATACTGTATATTGTTTTGGAGCAATGGTCTTCAGTAATACAGAAGATACCCATTCACTGCACAGAAATTCATACATTAGCTATACAAATCATTACTTGAGGAGGGATTTATGGACAGATACCAGGATGCCTATTGTACATGATTAATTTATATGCAATGTGCTGTGAGCACATTTATTGTCTCCTTTTAGCAATTTTTTAAAATGTATCCATCTGGGGAGAAGCAGGTCTCAATGTATTCTTTCTTTACCATGACTTTCAACTTCAGCTATATTACATACACCGTGCAGTAGATTCTGTTAAAACTTTCCATTCTACCCATGAAATGTTACACAATGTACCATCTAAGCAAGATCCAAACCTTTATTTGCAAGTTTTTCATGCTCCTCATTAGATTTTTTAAAGACTATTAGTACATATTTACTAGGATTCAAGTATTTCCAGTGAGACACAAATTATTTCTTTCCATAATTGTCTTTTCATGCTGAGTTAACAGCAATCAGACATTTTATCTAAGTACTCAGTGTCTACAACTTTGGATTCAACTGGATACTTTTTACCCACTTCTTTCTTTCTTTTCTTTCAGCTAACCAATCACATAAATTTCTTAAAATAAAATTACTGTCAACAGAAAACTGTAATGACTGACGTGTTTTGGTCTAATAGCAGAAGTTCATTAGGGAGAAAAAAGGAATTATTATTATTATTATTATTACGACTTACTATTTTTAATGCACTAGAGCCTCATGGCTAAGTACTGATAAAAAAGATATTGTAATTCCCCCATGTACTTTCCACAGCTGCTGTTATGTTCAGATAATTTGATTTGAAAGGCTAAATGAATGTTGATCCCTTTTTAGTGTGTATCTAACTCCGGCACTTTTATAGACTGAGCAGCAGTATAACTGAAGAGTATTATCACATTTACATACACAGTCTTCCAGGTAAATTTTGCCTTTATGGTGGTTACTGACCTAAAGACAGATCTCAGGCTAAAGTCAGATCCTTTGGTTTTCATATTTGAGTTCAAATCAATAGCCATTCAGAGGCTAAAACTGTAATACAATAGATAACACTAGGAGAATGTGAGCAGGGATGTCAGTGAAAAAAGAAAAAAAAACCACACAAGATGAGCAATGTGGGTTTTTTAATGCAGAATTCAATGCATTGCGATCTCTGGAATCCATGTTACTTAAGCTGCACTCTGTTTTATAAACTTCACTTGATTAGCTTTGTTTGCTTGCTTTAATTTTCTTAAAACTTCTGGAAACCAGGACTATTAATTGTAGTAATCCACAGCATGGCAAAAACATCTGACAGACTCAAATCAAACAGTGTTTATATTTAGGAAAATTCAGAAGCTGATGCAGATCTAGGTCTTTGCTCTTTCAAGCATTCATCTAGCTGTATTCTTGCTCTTTACAAGGGTTTGGGTTTTGTTTATTTTTAATAAAAGCCTCAACTGGCATAAACGATCATACTGGATTCTTGATGGATCTAAGCAAATATCATAATGTTATTTTTTCCTCAGGAAAGCCCTCTAGTTTCATTAGTATACTTTTGCAGTATCAGAAATGTTTGTGGCCTATTACTGTCCTTTATTTCTATTTTTACACTGTCACCCTACAGCATAAATTGACTGCATGTTACACAAAACCCTGTATCTTTCAGTCTTTTATTATCTGCCAAATTCACTGTATGGAGCCAGAGCCATTTTCCTTCACTTTTTGCAGTTAAATCAAAATTATTCAATCCTATTTCATAATTATTTTGGATTATATACAGCATGCAAATGGATAGTGTCCAGTGATCAATCACCACAGTTGAAGTACTAAAATTATGCTTATTGGTTTGACTTACACTTATTTCAGGAAAAGAAAGTTTATAGTAGATTTATCAAAGTATTTTCCATTAAGTGTTATGGATTTAGTTATTAGAAAGGTGTTTTTAAATTTGGACTGCCAGTTCTGCTACTTGCTAAGGAAATTACTCCTGAAATATGCTATTTTTCCTAGCAAAATCAAATTGTTGAAAGACAGAAAAAAATGAGGAGTCTGCAAATATTCTGCCAACACAATTGTCAAATACTAGCGTTTCTCCAAAGGTTTTAAAAAGTAGTTATAATGCTCAGATGAATTCCTAGAAAGTGTAAAATTTGCTGGCAGAGCTTTTCACTTTAAAATAACCTGGGACAAAATAGACAGTTCAAAAGAGCTGGGATTCACTCACTGGTGATGGGAAAATTCATTGCAACCACCTCATAAATATTATACTCTAAGCAAATATCTCTCCTTAGAGACTCAAGCTCATGGGAATCCACTTATTCAAAATCCCAGCAAAGGTACATAGGTCTCTAAGACGCTGGTCCTCTAAAATTTCTATAAACAGTGACCTCGCTGTTTCCAGTGATCCCTGGAAATTATTCTTTCTGTCAAACCCCAGCAAACTCGAGTCTTCCCAAGTGAGGCTGTTAAGTCTGCAGACTGACTTAACAGTCAGTTAAGTTAAGGTCAGTTAAGTTAAACAGTCAGTTAAGGTCAGTCTGCAGACTGATCCCAGATAGCCCCAAGCTGAATGAAGCACCCCTATTACAGCGCCCCATTAGGACTAACAAGATTTCCTTTAAAATTTGACCCAGCTGTTCCTTCAGTTCTGCTGGCTCGGAGACTGTGACCCTGCCACAACTGTCTCCAACATCTTCATCTGGACATGTCCCGAAAGACTAACCAGCAAACAACAGTGACTTCTCACCATTCACTAAACAGAAATCAAGGCACCTACATTTCCAAAGTTGACTGGGTTAATAGCTTCATGCCTTTGAAGAAGTACACATGCTTGACCTTAAAGAAAGTAATGTACTTTTTATACAAAGTCTACATTGCAGATTAAACCAAAGCAACAATAAATAAATAATTTATGTCAATAAATAAATAAAATTCTTGATACTTCATAGAATATTTTAGCATTTTTATTTCTCTTCTTTACCCTTCTCTCTTCATTCAGGTTAAAATTCATGCAAGTGGTGAAGACCCACTTAAAAATCAATGTGTAACTTCACATGCATCATTTTATTTAGAAGTGAATATTTAGTTTATTTAAATTCCTACAGCTCACTCAAATCTAAGCCTCTTTCTAGTCATTTGGAATATGAATGATTTAGTGTGACATTGCGTTCTAAATTGGTTCCTATTCAAGTTCCTGGCAAAACCACTTGTTTGTTCAGTTCTGATAAAGTATGTATCTTCACTTTTACAGCAGTTGACCTAACAGCCCTCTCTAGCTCTATCTGACAGGATCTGTAGGTAATGGTGTTATAGGAGTCTCAGCAGACACAGGCATGCTTCAGGACTTCTATCAGTTGGTCTCCCCCGAGTGTTTTGGTTCTAACAATGCTTGGCTCTGTGTTCTTGCTAGTGGCTGAAACATGCTGAAATGGCATATATGCCTCCAATGGCTTGTCATGCAGACAGACTTGTGGGATTTCCTCTTTGCAGTGACAAATGCATACATAACCCTCACTGTTCTGTACAGAATGTGTTTGTGCATCAAATATTGAGCAGATATACCATTCACACACAAGTGTATGCAGACAGTCGCGGAGAGGAGTCTCCATAAGGTATACACAAACTAGTGGCCCAGCTGGAAAATAGCAGCACATCCTCTTGCAGCTACGTTAACAGTCCTGTTGAAGGGAAGGGAAAAATAAGGTAGTCTTTTCAATACATGATGGAGCTAGTTAGGCTTTCTTCAGTTGTTTTTGAATAACTAAGCTGAGGTGTTTGTATGAGGTGAGCAATAAAATGTATTATAACTTCCTAGGATTTAAAGTGAAGTTGTGCCAGTGGAATCACCTGTGTGGTTCCACTCACTGTCTGTATATACACATATGCAGTCCCTTGGTGTGCTCTGCAAGAATAGTTCAATTAGTTTCCAAGCCAGTCAACATATTTCACTTTTAAGCAGCTACGGGCTAAAAAGCTTCCACAGTTGTCATTGTGCATCTTTAATGCTACTGAGACTGTCAAACAAAAATTGCATTCTCCTGCAGCAGGAGAATGAAGATAACAAAAGACCCATGCTAACGGTAATCATAGAGGGGAAATACAACGGCATTTTTAAAAAATATAGGGCTATGCTTTAACAAGCATAGCCTCTTTATTTCTTCCTTCTAGTCCATTTATTGTTTAAAAAGAATCACTGTAAAGCAAAGAAAAATAACCACAAAGAACAATTAGCCAAATGGACTCAATCCTGAAAATTCTCCCTGTGTGTACTTCCCATTGATTTTAATTGCTGTTGTTTTGAATTGTTAGATTGTTGTAAATAGGTACTCAGTATTTTTTAAGTAACTTGTGATCATTCATGGCTTTATCCTCATAACAGCCCTCTGAGATTGCTTCCGTTTCAGACAAGGCTCTGAAGAATAGAGTACTAAGGTGCTTGGGTGCATGATTAACATCCTCTATAATTTAGATGTCTACTTTGTAGCTGAGGCTGCAGTGAGACTGTCACTAGGATCCATTTGATGGTTCCTAGAGACCATTTCTGACCATTAATCTGACCAAAACCAGAATTCCCTTAGAATGTGAGGAAAATGAGATTAAAGAGCCTGCTCTCATGTAGATACCTACACTCTAGATATAAAAAAATTACAAAAAAGAATCCCACCCTGAAGGATTCAGACAGAATTCAGATATTTCCGAATGGCAAATCTTAAGGAGTAATTCCAGCTACACTGCTGCCAGCCCAGAAGGTTCCCAAAAAAGCCGGTAACGTGCTTGGTAGTCTTGTCTGTATGTGCACACTCTCAGGAAACTCTAGAAAGGCATATCTTCTGCAGCCCTATGTTTCAAGCTGTCTCCAGCCCAGCAGTCAAGTCATTCGATTAGTAAGGCTCTATGCAAAAAGCAATAAAGACACACCTCTCAAAGCCAAGTACAGTGTGACGTTAATGTGGATCCAGACACTTCAGAGCAGCGTTAGCTTTCACAGCGAGCTCTAAGCAGATTGGTGCCTATATGCTGCCTGTGACTACCCGGGATCCAGAAACATGGCATTTTCCCACCTCCATTCTTCTTCCTGAGTGTTTTGGCCCAGTTGGTGGTGACACAATATGTCCATTATACACCATTACTATTTGTCTCCTTTCCAAATGTTCTGTTGAGAGTTTACCTAAAGACTTGGTAGTAGCCTCAGTGCTCCAGAGCCTCTAATACTCTCTTGCTCTCAGTACCTCAAGTTTCCTATTATGCTGAAAATCTGGTTTTCTTATCAAATTCACAGAGCTATTTTGGGGTCTCAGCTCATTCTTGCAAAGTTCTGTTAGAGTAGCAGAAACACAGACCCTTTAAGTAAAATTAAATAGCTTGTGCTATGTCCTGAAGTACTTCTCAGTATTAAGGTAACGCTGCATGCTCTCAGGTGCTCTGTGCACTGACAAAGTCTCATTCTTCTTGTATTCAGAAGCAATGTCAGTCATTAATTGCCCTTATCCTACCAACACACCCATGAGGTAAAAACCCGCAACCTTTTGTTTTCCCTTTGGGACTTGACACGGCAAATTCAGGCCAAGATCTTTCACTCTCTGGGAATGAAGTACCCTCATGCCTTTGACGATTATGGCTTAAGCAAAATAATGTCCAGCATTAGCTACACATTGTCTTGCTGCCTCGCAAAAGTCATACTTCACATCAGGTTCCAAAAGATCCAGGTAGACACCTTCCACCAGGATCCACAGATGACATTTAGGTAGGCAGGGACATCACCTTCACCAGCTAAAGGGAATGATTCTAAGTCTCATTCCTCAAGGTAGCAAATTATGATCTCTCAGACTGAAGGGTTCTCAGCCACAACTGACCTGCAGAAGTTACTAAGCCAGGCCAGCCTGAAACACAGAGGCTCTTCCCAATTCAGAACGCTCTGTAAGGGCTAAGTGATGCCTATTTTCAAATCTCCACTTAGCCTTACCAGGACTGCAGATTCAAGCCAGGGTTCAGTTAAGCAATGCTGGATTTTGCACCTGGGATGGAGTAACGCCAGGCACAAGTATAGCCTGGGAGAGGAGTGGCTGGAGAGCAGCCCTGCGGAAAGGTGTCTGGGGGTGCTGGTTGACAGGAAGCTCAACACGAGTCAGCAGCATGGCCTGGCAGCCAAGAGGGCAAACCACATCCTGGGGTGCATCAAACACAGCAGAACCAGCTGGTCAAAAGAGGTGATTATCCCACTGATTATCCTGCTGATAATCCTGCTGATCATCCCACTGATTATTCTGCCTTTTGCTTTCTTCTTTGCAAAGGGCCCCCACAAGGAAAATGCATGCTGGAGTAACACATCCTGAAATAACTCACTATAGCTGTACTAATTGCATTCCTGGGGGTGATGGGGGCGGGGGGGAAGCACAGTACAGGAATGCAATCCCATAAATTGGGCCCCACCATTTAAAAAGGATGTTAAGGTACCTGAGCGCAACAAAGCTGGTGAAGGGGCTGGAAGGCATGTCCTCTGAGGAGCGGTTGAGGACACTGGGTTTGTCTAGTTTGGAGAGAAGGAGGCTGAGGGGCAACCTCGCTGCACTCTACGGCTTCCTGAGGAGGGGAAGTGGAGAGGGAGGTGCTGAGCTCTTCTCATGGTACCCAGTGCCAGGATGCGTGGGAATGGCACAACTCTCACACTAGTGAGGCTCAAAGATCAAGCCTTCAGTCTGAAGCACGATGTCCTCCTAAAGGACTGCAAATCTTTCTGAGGTGAGCAATACCTGTCTATTTCCCTGTGGATATTTTTTTTTCTCCTTGTAGTCATATTTAGAAATGCCTGAGTGAGGTGTTTGCCTTGGAAAAACCATGCAAAAATACAGGTGCCTGAGAACAACTGAGGACTCTCTCAGAACCAAGGTCCCTCTGGCCCCATTCTATTGTCTCCAAAGTGATCAGCCATAAATATTTAAAGGGGAGCATGTGAGCAGTGCAAGTGTCCTTGTGCCAGAGCCCTGGGGGTGCTCATAGGCCTCCGTGGCTGGGACCGGCCTCCCCTGGGACCCCCAGCCCCAGCATCTCCTGCCAAGGGCCCAGGGGACGTGTCTCAGCTCCACCTGGGGCCTTCAGTCCCTGCATGAGCGATGCTGTAGGTGTGCCCGTCTCTGCCCCTGTCTCCTGGATGGACCTGGCACCTGCACGGCAGAGACCTGCCCTCCTGGATGGAGCCCTCTGCCCCAGGTCAGAGCTTGTCATGCAGAAATCTAGGCATAACTTAGCATAACTACACTATCCTATTCAATACCTTTCCATTCCATTCCATTCTATTCCATTCTATTCTATTCTATTCTATTCTATTCTATTCTATTCTATTCTATTCTATTCTATTCTATTCTATTCTATTCTATTCTATTCTATTCTTCCCTGTGCTCCCCATGAGTCAAATAACGATGAAACTGTTATTTGCCTGAAATACCTGGGTTTTTTCAGCTCCAAAACCACTTTCAAGGACACAGATCACAAAGGTTACAAGGCTGATGCATTCTTCAGTTTAGCTTGAAAAACACATCCCTTGCAATCTGGCAAAGGAAAACCACAGAGACACAGAAAGTAGCAGCAGGAATACAGGCCAAGTTATCCCTGTTTTCTGAACAGTGAGAACTTGAAGAATGAGGATCAGTACTTACCACAAACAAAGAGGAAGAAGAGGTGTGTGGTACTGTGGGGTATTTTCCAAAGTATGACACATACTGATGACAACCACACTTTTGGCCTTCCAAAACTTGCTCTGCTGTGCTTCTTGGCCAGTGATGCATAAAAAGTGCTCTCGTGCGTGCCCAGTGCTTGTATTGCATGCAAGGAGAGTTGAAAAGTGGCAGCTCCAGATGGTGCAGCAAGCTTGGAGCCCGGAGCCCTTCCAAGCACAGGCTGTTTTGCACAAGCAAGAAGCCCTGGAGAAACAGAGCCAAGGGAAGAGCAGAGCTCGCTCCCGCTCCAACATTGCAATAGGCAAGAGAGCCAGAGAGAGCCAGGGCACGAGTGGTGCCTTGGAGGTGCAAGAGCAGCAGGCAAGACCCGGGTGAAAAGGGCCCAGAGGAGCCCTGACAAGGGGCTGTGCTCAATGCTACAGAGGAAAAGAACCAAGCCCCAGGGGCCACCCTGGGGCCTGCCCTGAGACTTTAGAAAGCTTCCTCCCCCTGAGATGTGGGGCACGATGGCCACCTTTGTGGAGCATGAGCAGCAGGAACCTAGCCAAAGTGGCTCAAAGGAGCCCTGACAAGTGGTCATGCTCCATGTTGCAGAGGAAGGCAAAAAAAAAAAACCCAGGGACCAGTGCCAATCTGCCCTGAGGGAAAATTCCTTCCTGACCCCAGCGCTGGCGATCCCTATTCCCTGAGCATGTGAGCAAGACCTGCCTCCTTGTCCCACAGGCTGGTCATGCCTCCCAGGAGATGCCCAAGCCCTATTCTCCCTCAACTTGGTGCAATCTCAGGGGCTTTCAAGAGTGGCCAGATGCCCCTGGCCTGATTGACCTTGGGGACAAGAATCCTTTCAGGGCTGGCAGGGTGCCAGCTGGTGCCCCAAAGCACTGGGACCCCAGGCAACACCTCTGCAACCCATTTCTTACTGCTGTTGCCACTGGCTCCGCAGGGGATGAGGGCAGCAAGCTCTGCAGTGCTCCTCAAGAAGGCAGTCCCTTGGTCTTGCCACGGTTATCCAACTGAAAAAGATTTCCATCCCTCACATAAGCTTTGAAGGTGGTGCAGCCAGGAGCTGGCCTTGCAGCAGAGAACCTCCAGGATCCTCATCCCACCTCCTGTCTTCCTCCCTCAGCCCCCCGCCAAGTAATTCAACCAGCTCTTCAAAGACTTCCAAGTAATTCCACCAGCTTCTCAAAGACTTCCTCTTGGGTGTCTTTGGGCTGCCCCTGGGCCATCTATGGCAGCAGGCCGCGGGACTCTGCTCCTTTTTATCCTGCCCTGGACTGCTGCATTCTGGGTGGTAGTCCTGTGCCATGGGGGTGACGGGGCCCTCCCTGCGCAGCCCCAGCCGCCAGCCCTCTGCCCAGCATCCTTCGGAAGAAGGCTTTTGGGGTGCTGGCCCTGAGGCAGTACCTGTGCCCGGGAGGCCCAGGGGGCTGTCCCTGCCCTTGGTGGCCATGCACTGGGCACAGCTGCTGGGTGTCCCTGTAAATTCATCTGGACATTCAGACTATGTAAAGAACGGCATTTATACCATATACATTTCATTTGGTTGTGGTGATGGCAGAGGTGAAAGAAAGGGGTTTGGTTCCCTCTGCATGAACTTTGCAGAGATGGAGAGAGCACGCAGGATTTCCTCACCATTCCTTACCAATGCACCAAGGGACATTTGCTATTACCCTGCTTATGGTGAGGTCTTCTTCTTGGAAAGAAGTCCTGAATGGTTTTGTGTTCTTCACCATCTTTTCCTTGCACTTCAATAGCTCCTTTCCTCCTTTGGCCTTCACCCTTGGTATCTTTCTTGAAAGAGATGGCAGCCCTCTTCAGCCTTTGTTTTGCTCCTGGTAGTCATCGCTGCCTTCTGGCTGAAGCTCTTAAACGCCATGGAAATATACACTTTCCCAGTTGTTCCTGAATACAAAACATCCCGCAACTCACAAGAATTAAGCAATGTCTGCTAGCTGCTTAGCAAGCTTGTCACTTCTCTTCTGGCATAAGCACTGCTTGAGATTAAACGCTGTTCCAGTTCTAGGAAGAATTTTGAACCAGTTATTTTCTTTCTGTATGAATCTCTGCCTGTTTTCCTCTGAGATCCTGTTGTAACATAGAATTAATTCACAATCACAAAATGAGCCAGATTCTTGGTCCCAGATGTGATTTTCTTGGCAACGGAAACAGGCTTTGGGAGAAAGGTAGCAAGCTCCATGCAGTATAAAAAAACCACTAACTCTCACTAACACATATTATAAGTTATGTCAAAAAGTTAACCATTCTGATTCCCTATTAATGTACACAGCTGTTAAGAACTGGACACCGTGGTTGCGTTTTTCCTTAAAACACTATAAATAGATTTAACCACTGAGGCTGCATTAAATTAGCTGTGTCGTTTCCCACGCACTGTTTCAACTTCTCTGCTTTTCTATCAAGTACATAAAAATATAGTGAAAATCACACTTTGGATTGGGAAGACACACAAAAAAGATTAAATTTTCACATCCAAAGCACAACAGCAGCAACAGAATCCTTCCCCCTTGCCCCCAGCACATGAAGGAAAATCCACTATCTTTTCTTCTTTGAATCTTACATTTCTCAGACTCTTTGAAAAGTTCACACTAGATTTTATTTTCAAAATAAAGAGAATCCATTTAAGCATGGCATTTGTTTAAAGACCACAATACACATCTAGTAGTATGATGCTATCAAGGTAACAGTTTCTTGTCCATTTAGTACCTGGGCCAATCTGTTTTATATTGAATTAAGTTGGCTGATATCTCTCAGATGACCTGTTGATCAGGTGAACACAGTTTCAAATGAGCCAGAACTGGTCAAGAATTTGCACCAAATATGGCAATTAGATTGAAATGTTTTTGAAAGTGTCAAAATTTTTGCTATGTGGTTTCCAAACTGAAGTTTTGAAACTCTCTTTGAAGCTTGTTGAAATTTAAAGTAAAATGAGGATTAAAATGAAACTCCATGCAAAAAATAAAATTATTTGGGGTTGGCCACACAAAATGCTTACACCAAAAAATATTTTGGATGAAATGAATGGGTTGGTTTTTTACTTCACCACTAGTTTTGGTGGACCAAAATATTTTAATGCAGAAAACAATAGTTAAGTAGAAAGCTAAACCAAAATCCTTAGTATATATGTCATTCTTCTTTTACAAAGAGCAATTTTCTGCCAGCATCTAGAGAATGAAAAAGTATATTTGGAAAAACACACAGAAAACACCGTAGAAAATGAACCATTATAACATTAGGGTAATGAAAAAACAAGCTGGTGCCTTCAATTCTTGTGAAAGAATCTGAAAACAAAACAGTAGAGCTAAGGGTGTTATCTATCAATGTATTAACAATTCCAGTAAAGGGGGCACTTCTAATTTGATTCAAGCCTGGAAACGCTTCTTATACACACAGACCTAAATCTCAAACACTGGGTCAGAATCTTAAAGGAGAAAATCTAACTACCAGAGATATGAAACACCATTACTTTGCCATTCAACCTGTATTTTATTTGTGTGCATAAGGTATGGAAAAATGAAGAGTCACTTGTAACAGATATGGCTCACTTGTAATAGAAGAGCACTCCACTGAAAGGCATTTTGTGACATGAAAGAAAAGAAAGGTTTACAACACAAAAATACAAGTTGTTTTATTTTGGGCATATGACCTTTATTTAGACTGTTACATAGGAATAGCTTTATAGGATTAAGATTTCTGAATAGAATTTTTTCTCTTTCCTCCTATGTCTGTTCCAAGTTTTGATGTTCATACTTGAGTTCCCACACTCTTCACAGGATGAAGAATTATTTATGTACAAAATTATACTCTGAAAGGCACCTCAATCAACATGACACCTTTATATTTATTTGTAGGATATCACTTGCACAAATTGAAGTGAGAGCAGGGAGTATACAGTGAACACAAGTCATCAAGAATAATAATTATAAAAGAGGAAAAATAAAGAGTCTGGCATCTGAAAGTTTCTTGGTTACTCCTTAGTATATTTATAATCAATCCATTTCCTCTCATTTTTCAGCTCTGTAAAATAAGACCTGTGTATCTTCCCAGAGTTTGTAAGCCATACAATTCCAAGTAGCCAAGCTAAAAGGCATTTTATAACATGGCATGATAATTTCTCCATGTGGATAGTCACTGGACACACAAATTGTTTCTTCGCCAGGAAAATACTTCCAGTTCTTGATAATGATGTTTTTGGCTAGCCTCCAGGAAAAGCTGCAACTTGGTTACATCCACGTGCAGCTCCTTTGCCAGTGATCTTCTATCCAAGTCACAAGGTTCACAGATGAAAACCTCAAGTGCCCTGCACAAAAACTCAGGCGATATCTCCCCTGCAGTCAACGTTACACCATGCGTACGTACACTTACGTACAGTTTTGCAAAACTTAGCTTACCAACCAGCTTTACCCATGGGAAAGTAACTTTGCCCCTGTTGCAGCTAATGGGTCCGTTTGTCTGGGGACTCTCCTATTTCTGGGAGCTGCCTGTGAATTCCATGTTGGTGAGGCCTGATAGAAGTAGAGAGCTTTGCAGCAGCAACACCAATGGCCAAACTCAGAAGCTGTGACTTTCAGCAGCAGCAGCAGGCAGCTCTTTGTTCACAGGAGCATTGTCTCTGTCTCAATATCTCACAGGTTCCATTTCAGCAGATCTGAAATATTTATGTTGAGTTTCTCTCTTTGTCCTCCTTTCCTGGTGTTTTTGGAAGAAGGAAATGGAGAAAAAGCAAGCCCAGAGGAACACCTTACACCAGGATATCACTCCTCTTGCTGCACCATACTACCAGTGTTATCATGGCACATGTCAACATGACTGGGATCAAGATCAGAGTTATGAGAATTTCATCTGGTGGATCTTCCCAGTGAACCTTCTCTGAAGTACAGTTTGAAAAGAATTGTTTATGAATGCCAGTGATAAAGCCCTCTGCCAGGGGGTTTGGCCAAAAGCAACTAGCGCTGTTGGCTTCACGTTCTGTGCACTGGGTAAAGTTGTCGTAGTACCTAGGATAATAAGAAAATGAAAAGAAGTTTAAATAGAACACATATGCATATTACACTTAGAGAAAGCTACAGAGGGTGCCATATAGAATCTATAAGAGCGGGTCTATCAAGTAGATACTTTGCTGAAGGACCTTTAATGGAAGATGTGGGTACCAAATACTACACAGTGAGGCAGGAGAACTGACTCACACGTGCTCATACAACTGAGAGATTTCATGTGAAATCCTGAGATCCTGGATGGACAGTGGTCAAAACCCTGTCTTTTGGGTGGACCACCAGGACCTCCTAATGCCACTTAAGTAGAATTGGAACACCCTCACTACAGATATCTACAGTATCTTTAAAACACATACACACAAATGTGCCAAGAACAGGACATTTTGAGCAAAATATGGATAATTCATGCCTCATCCGGACATGATGTTGTGGCAAAAATGATGGTGTGACACTGGGACCAAGCCACAACATACACTACTGTGTAACAATTTCAGTTCTGTTGTACCCTCAGGCAGTAAGAAGATAATGGGAAAATAAATGCACAGAAAGTTAGCTTTTGACAACCTTTTTCTTCTTCCTAACTGCAGCAAATGCCCAGCAGGAAAAAAAAAAAAAATCATTCCTAATTACACATGTTCGCAATGTTCATGAAAGATTGGGAACCCCCTTGTAATTCCTAACACTTGATTTCAGCACAGCATGTACTGAAATTTACTTGTCCAGGGATAACTTATATTGAAAAAAAAAAAGGAAACAATAAGCCTAAATGAGTAATCGGATGGGTTTTGTGGTGTTATCATAAGCCAAAGAAATTCAGGAAGCGAATGGAGTTTGGAGATCGAAAATTAAGAAGATGAAGAGTGTCTGGTCAGTACATGAATAGGGCAAGAAATAAGGAAGCTGAATTATTGTCTGTTGCATTGTTCAATAGTTCTTTCAGTCCTGCATGACTCAATAAACTCACTTCAAAGGGAAATTAAAAATAGAAAGGAGAGCACAAGAAACTACATGACACCTCAAGGGATAGTATCCTGCACTGTTATCTGAAGGCCCTGCCCTCCCTTTCAGTATGTATAAATATGGTAACTCCTGATGTATGACTTGTTCTGACATTAAGCACCATGGGGACCCAATGCTGACTCAATCCTTTGCTGTGAAGTGGTGAGGAGAGACGTTTGGTGTTTGGGTCAAGACTGAAGTCCACTATCTGTTGCCTATCAGGGAAAATGTCTGCCTGCCCATGCCACAATCACACAGGCTGAGAAAACAGACTGCAGAGCATCTATGTTCTCAGGGCTGCGTTCACAGATGAAAAAGCCTCACAGAAAGGTCTGTCCGCAGCCTCCTCACAGTTCTCATGCTCAGGGAGTTTGAGCTGATGCTGCTTTATTCATAAGCAAATTCACTGGACGATCTGACAAGTCCATACCCAGATGTTCTGGCACTCAGACACATATATGTACAATGCATGTATATTTTAAGCAAAGCAACTGGGAAAGAAACTTTTGTGACAACGTCAGCAGCTGCAGGGAAACAACAGGAAATAAGCTAAAAATAAAATATAAATATTAGCTGATTGTTATTTTAATAGTGTCATTCTTCCATGCAACCTGGTAGCATCCATTCTTTTTGTCCTTGGACTAAATTAGAAGCTGACGATGTGTAGCTGAATATGGGAGAGACAGTCCCAGAGGACCTGAAGAATAATACATCTAAAGGCATGCCTACAAGGTTCAACAGACTACAATGCAGACGGCAGAGCTAGCATTCAGTTGCCCAGACAGGTCAGTGCTCTGTCTAGTACAGGCACCAGGCATGGCTCCAGAGAGCATCAGGCTGTGCTCCAGCCTGCTCTGGGCCATGCTCTGGTGAGCAAGCTTGTCCCCATCAATGGCTGCTTCAGCTCCCCGCCGCCACAGCAACCTTAGTTTGCCCATCTGTTCACGCAGAATAACAAAACCCATGATAAATCCTGGTGACCTGAGCAGACTTCATATAAAAGTTCCCTAAACTGAAAGATTTAATGATACAAAACCTGTCTTTTTTTCCTTTTTTTTTTTCTTTTTTTTTTTTTCTTCCCCTGGGTGTAAAATCCTATAGAAAGTTCACTGTTCTTCCAAAAATTCTGTAGATTTTTTTCATAAATTTTAGATGGTGTAAACAAAAACATTTCCCACTGATCTTGTATTTCAAGTACTACAGCTAGAAAAATCTGGTTAAATGTTGCCAACAGGCCAGATAAAAATTATTAGGCAGTTAATTCCTAGAGTTCAAATACAATATTGCATTTGAAAGACTGAATCCCTAAGAGCCAAAATAGAATAAAAACGTTATCTTAATAGTTAGAATTCCTTACAATTTTTCCTTAACACCCTCTCTTTTTAAAAAAAAAAAAGCTACCTGCACTATGACTTTTTTTCACACAATTGTGAGAATGTAGATAAGAAAAGACCTCAACTATTCGAGAATTACATGTCTGCCAGCAAAGCTCAATTCACTTAAATATTTACGTAATTTAGTAATTTAGAGTTTCTGCACTGCAACAGAAAGTTCACATTAAAAAGAAATCTGCATGGTACTGTGTAACAGCAGCCGCAGAAGGGAGCAACTCATTACTACAGCATGGACGTTTTGTAGTTGATCAATTGGTTTGCAAGATGTTGGGCTTTTTTAAGAGGGAGGTAAGGATTAATAGATATTTAATTCCAATTTGATTCGTCTATGCTTTATTCTCTTAAGCCTTATATAATTTTCTTTATTCAAATGTTAAAGGCTAGAGTAGGAAACCTTTTCATTCTGTATAATAAAATGCCTGTCACAAAGATGCAGTGGCCTCTGACTGGAGGTACTTCAACACAAATGCATAAAAATTACACACTCTGTGAAAGGAAAAAATGAGAAATGATATTTTCTACTTATTCCCAGAACAAGTAATTGGAGAGCAGTACAGTAGCACAAGCTCCTTCACCTCTCAGATTTTAAGGAGGTGTGGGAAGTTTATTATTTTCTGTGCTGAGTCACATTTTCATCTCTTTCAGGCTAGCCTCGAGGACCCTAGTTAGTTAATACTCCAAAAAGGTATATTCACTGCGAGCCAGGTCACAAGCTTTGTGATCAAGGGGCTGAAAAATGAATACGTCTGTGAGTTTCAACTCAGTTCAGTAGGCCAGTACTGAAAAACAAAACCTAAGTATAGTCTGAGCACTAAAATTCATATAAAGACATGCTTTCCCCTGATATGCTCAGGAGAATCATTGTAAGTTTTATTGAGGAACCAACTACTTGGTCATACTGCATATTATTGAAAATACTTTCAGAGAACATGAAAAATACTTCATTCCTCTTTGGAGCAATCTCTGAGCCGTAACACATTTGTCTCGAAAGACAAATTTCAATATTCTAGAACAATACTTCATTGGGAGAGCACAAACACTTTTTCTCCTGTACTTTATGTTTCCACTAAAACAAATAATAACAATTGTGTGATTAGGTTTTGTAAAAACTGTGGAAAACTGTGCTAGGGGAGGTTTAGATTGGATATTAGGAAAAATTTCTTCACTGAAAGAGTAGTCAGGCACTGGAACAGGCTGCCCGGAGAGGTGGTGGAGTCACCATCCCTGGAGGTGTTCAAAAACTGTGTAGACATGGCACTTTGGGACGTGGTTTAGGGGACACGGTGGCGTGGGTTGATGGTTGGACTTGATGATCCTAGAGGTCTTTTCCAACCTCAATGATTCTATGGTTTTACCTATGAGAAAATGTATTTGTATATATTTACCTACAACCAAGAACCTAGACAATAGGCAGTTATTATCAGGAACGCTAGTGCACACATTTGCCTCAATGGGACGGTGTTTCATGGAGTGCCCACTCAAACTATTTAAATAGATAGCTGGATGTATTACATCTCACTGATCTCGGGGTACCCAGTTGCCTACCACTCAGGGCACTGCTCAGTCTAAGTGGGGGCTTGAATCTCATCCATATTTTCCCATATCCCCAGGGAGGAATGAGGTAAATTCTTGCTCTTCCTTCCTCAACATCCCTGCACAGGAAAACTGCAGAGATTACTGGTTTACAAACACACACACACAAAAAAAATACAACTCCCTCCTCCAAATTTTCATGAGACCAAGAAAACAAATAGATTGTTTCATTAAGAGTTTCAGCAAATGAGCACTTTCCAAAGAAAAATTGTTCCTTAAAAAAATCCCAAACAATTCTCAAAAATCAGAGTACCATATGCTACTGAAGACAAACTTTTGAAGGCATTTGCTGGCTGCAGCCAGTAGACCCAGCGGCAGTTCCAGTAAGAGAAGTTTGCCACCTCTCCAGCACTCATGGATAGACCACCACAGAGACACTCTGCACACATGCAGTCAGGGATGTTTTGCCACTGCTTAATGAGATGGGTTAGGAATTAAAAGACAACAATCACCATGCTTTCACTAACCCATTTTACCTAAATCAGCTTCATGATTAGTGATATAATTATGGAAGGATGCAGCAGGGAACATACATTATGAGTTAATTTTTGTTATTTTGAGTGTTCTAAGTATTCAGAAAAGACAGGGAAAATTCCCTCTAGCATAGATGAGTTTTGAGGTAAATCAGGTAATAGATACAGCAGGGACACTCACTCCTCCTGCTACTCTACCATCCTGGACAGGAATCTAGATCCGCGGTTCCAGGATACTACAAGTTATGTGGTGTATTTTAATAAAGATATTTTAAAACTTTTTCTTCCCCCAGATGGTTCAACCAAGAAATTTCTTTATACATAGTCATATATTAAATTAGAGTTCAAAGTGAATTATCATCCTTGCAACCTCCACCTAGCCTGGAATGAGAAATGCTGAAATAATAATAATAATCAATATCGTATGATGAGAAAGGCTCTTCTTACAGCATTTCCAAATGAAGTGGAAGCAGGAAGTACCAAACAACCTCACAAAAAAAAGCCTATTCTTGTGTGATATGCAGCCAGATTTTATAGAATTTAAGGGTGTAACAGCCTGGATGAACTTCAAATAAGGATCCAAACCTTAAGATGATTTTCTCCTGGAGTAACATCATCATGTTAAAAGGAAAGCTTTAGTTTTACAATCAGCTATGAGCCTACAAATACAGTGGAATATTTTTGAGCTTTTTTCATTCAACATCTCTCCAAACAGATTTGTGGCTGTATCTCACCATTCCTTTAATCGCATATCTTCTGCCAAGAGAATTATTTTCACAGACACACTTCCACCTCCCTAATGAGATCAGATCTGCTGTTGTGCATCCCCAATATAGAATTCAGCCAGAAGAAAATAATGCATTACAACACATAAAGAAAGAAATGAACGTGGGGGGACAAAAAGGCAAAAAAACCCTTGCTGGTTTAATGACAACATTATAAAGTATAGTTTACTCTCATGCCACTAAATAATGGGCATTTTGACAGATTTACTCACTTGGATTGAAAATAATAAATACATTCTGGAGTCCTTCGAAATAATTACAGATCTCTACCCTTGGCTTCACATCAACAGCTGTCTGGAAAATGAAACATGGTTGAACGAACCTAACTGAAAACCCTAAAATGCACAACTACTACTAAATTGTTGTTAATTTCCTACAGATACAGCAAGAAAATGTAAATCTAAAGAGCAACTGTTGATGTACGCAATAGTTTATACACCTAATATCCATCTCCAATGAGCAACAGAAACCACTACATTAAGCAAACGTAGAACAAAGAGGGAAATGTAGCCTGACACCAGGTACTAAGTTATAAAGACGAAAAATTTAGTAGCACTGGAATTTTACCAAGTCAGAAGCTTCTACTAGCAAGTGGGCTTTGCCTTCCACCACTCCTGAGCTATATTTTAATGATTAATTAGTTGTAATCTCAGCCCATTTCCGGGGAACCCCGTTCAGAGGTGAAGTATTCTCCGAAGTCATCACTACACCATGTCTACAGAAGTCAGTCAGAAACTCCTTGAATTAGACAAAAATCAAAAGAATAAGCGAAGGCAAATCCTAATCCCACAAAAACTTAAGCATATGTATCCAACTTCTGATATGCACCACACCTCCTAAGTAGCCATCGCCGTCAGTGATGATGTGTGGAAAAAGATGTACTTAATACACTGCACTGGGTCTCAGATGCTGTCAGCCACCTCACAAATTCCCACCTCTCCAGCTGAGAGAGAAAGAGAGATACAGAGAATGCACTGCAGAGGGCACAGGAAAATGCAGGATGCAAGAGCAGCGCACGGAACTGGCATCCTACAATCCAAATGCTGAACCGCTCTGCAAACGTCTGGCTTGCAAAGGTTCATTCATGTACTGTATCCTCCAGATAAGTGTTTATTTTGCTCCTTAGAGACAATTACAACATTACAGTGTCACTCTGCTCTATGCAGTGTTCTGGCTCAAGAGCTATGGCTTTCATATAGTTTCTCTAAACCATTATATACTATGCTATTACATGAACAACGAATTATGTCAGAATACTTTACTTAACCATGAACTCATCAGGGACAAACACTAAAATGAAGAAGGCTGAACTTCTCCAAAGAAATCCCTCCTGAGCTAACTTTTAGAGTACCAATGAAGAAACATGTGCTATTTTAGTGGTGACCATGACAAGGTTCCTACACACTGCTGTGTTCCTCCTCCTCCAGCACTGCGATACGTACTCCTCACAAACTGGTTTCCAAACCATCACGCTGTACAGCACAATGCTAGATCACCACAAGGAACTGTGATGGTTCGTCATGCAGATGCTTATGGAGAAGAGGTATTGCCAACCCCATCTGCATGCGCTCATCAGTTAGACATCTCTGTTCCTTATTTGTCCCTCTGTAAAATGAGGCTAAAGTAGCATTGTCCAACCTCACAAAAATACTGTGTAATAAAAGACAGTATGGTCTCTGATAACTACCTTAATAGGGACCATATTTGTCATATACAAATAGCTGGCACCCAGTTTAGATGTCCAAAAACTTCCCAAGCATATAAAAACAATCCCTGTATTATTTGATTGATTGCCTTGTAAGCATTAAAATGAAGCCCACAGTAGCTGTATCTGTTTCTCATTCTCAATGCTGTTTGCTGTGCTGCTCAAACTGTAGGTAGCAGGTTAAACAAAGAAAGCCTTCCCTTTACAATTTCTGCTAAAAAAGAGCCAGACAAATGTAGGCGTATTTTCCGTATCACTTCACAACATTTGTATTCAAAAACTCACATATGTAAGTATCCCTGCAGTGACAGTGAGAGACCAGACACCACTGAAAAATTAATAAACAAATAAAACCAGCATGGATAACTGTATAGTTTTGGTTTCGAAGTCAGAGAGCAGTTACAAAATGCTAACTAAAATAAAACAACTGATTTCTAAATAAGGGACGGTAACACAAAAAAAAAAAGCATGCAAGACTGCTATTTCAGACACTAACTTCTATACGCAAATATTTTAGTGGTTTGTATTTTTCTACTAATGGATATAGGCAAAAAAAATTTAAGCGTTATTTCTAATAACACCTGCAAAGGAAGCAAACGTCCTCATTGTTTCCTAGATGAGAAAACTCAACCATAATACGGATTCACAATTGCCTGCAGCAGAGTAGTTCATGGCAGAACTGGGAATAGAGCATGGATCTCTTGGGCTCAGGACCAGGCTCAAGATGAACCCACACTGCTTATGAGGACTCAGATTCTTATCCTGCAACTGGTGTACTGAAAACCACCCTCTCCTTGTGAAATCTCCACTGTTTGAGCTACACACACACATAGAGCATGCCTACATATAACTTAATTCCTTAGGAAACCAGGCTAGAAAGTGGCCTGTTTTTTCAGACAAAGTGGAGCTCCAGAAAAGCTCAGTCTTCGGGGATTACTTGGACAACAGAGCATGAGGTCTGCCAGAACCTGCCAGAGGGGAACGGAAGGATGCCCTGAACTTCTTTCTGCTCTTTCCTCTGCACCTGACTGACATACACAGGAAAGGAAAATGCTGTCCGCACTGGACTCAGGGACAGAAAACAAAGCACAAAGTTACGCCTGAGCAATTATCTCAGAATATATACAAAATTGCAACAGCCTGAAGAAGATCCATGAGTGACTGAGACCTGAGCTGCTCATTTGCAAATAAGGAATATATGAACAACCATCTTTAATTCAAAGTATAAAAGAGACCCTGTACCTCAGTCCTGACCTCATGCTCTGCTCCCACAGAGTTCATGCAAGCTTTGATATAAACTCCAGTTTCATTTATGTCACTGCAGATTGCAACACAGTTCCCAGGTTAAGAGGAACTCAGTTACAAACTAATTCTGCATAGTTATCTACCTCCTCTCTCCCTTTGTTTCCACAAAACCCAAAGCTCAGCACACAGGCCAGAGGGGCCACCCACGTTCTTCAACAGAGCCCTAATGGCATTCTATCAGAACAGAAAGCTTCTGGAGCATCGCACAGCAAGTGAACCACCACAGTATCAGAAATCAGACACAAAATGGAGGTGGGACTCATTACATCTTGCTTTCATCTCGCTTCATTCCCCTGCAAATGCATCAAGTTTGTATTTTTCACTCAAAGATCAAACCTCTGTCTACATTCAACAAATGGCTTGCCAATTTTAAGCTCTGCACAGATCCTGCAAAGATCACTAAAAGAAGTTTATGTTAAATAAATAGACTTGCATATCTGACACCTTGAAATCATACTTTTGAGACATGCTGCAAATAAGTCCCTAAAGATGAGGAGGTAAAACAGATTTAAGAATGCATGATACTTTTGTGACTACTTTAAACTTGATTTTCACACCTGCTGTTTCTCCCTTCCACAGTTCCTCATTAAAACAATGACCTCATCAAAGAACTCTGATGTCTGGGAAAATGCACATTTCATAGCAGAAAAGAATAAGTCAGGAAGTAAAGAATAGACCAGATGTTTGAGTTTAGCTCAGCCACACAAAAAGAAATCTCAGTGTGCCTTATATACATAGAACTGGGAATGTTCTTAAGAGACCAATAGCATTTATGCGCTCCCAAAGAAGCTGATCTTTCAGAATAAGATCAGGGCACTGATTCCAGTCTTAAATACAGCAAAACACACCTGCTAAGAGTTTACTCCCCAGTGGGAGGCAAATTTTTGCTCCTGGCAATACTTGTGCGCCGGGCTTGCTGTCACCTATGGAATCTCGTCACCATCAACTTATCTGTGACCACTCATCACCTCTCCAGGTACTGCAAAAAGGGAACATGGTCCTTGACAGATGAAAAGCAGGTTTTGGATTTGCTCATGGGTAGCTAGGTTCTTCTGTACTTTCAAAACATGTCAGGCTTCTCACAAGATCTGTTCTGCAAGCCTGTTTGTCCTAAGATTATACTGTTGTGGTGGGTGTTACAACTGATACTGTCTTCTACTCTCTCCAAGTGCTATTGTTTTGGTTTTTTTTTTTTTTTTCCCCACAGTGCAGAAGCAAACTTTGCTTTTGGAAAGACATACTGTGCTGCTAGCTTTAAAGTAAGCTAAATGATGCTCGGGAGCAGCTTAAAGGACAGAAACCTGCAGGAGCAGCAGCAGAGTTTGCAGTTTGTCTGAGGTCCTGGCTAGAGTCAACTGTCTTGAATAACTAAGTCTCAACAGCAAAACAAATGCATACAAAACCACAAAGACACCTTCCCTAACATTGCAGTCCTCAGCAAAACTCCTGCCAATTTGCAAAAAGAAAAGATGTGCTCCTTTCCATCAAACTCTGCAGCAATGAACTAGCCCCTAATCCTTTAAGAATTAATCCTACTATTAAACCAAACATATTAATCCTACTACTATTCCTCTGTTTCAAAATGTAGATGAAAATCTAGATGAGTATGGACATTAACCGCTTCACTGGCAATGTGGGAGTGGCTACTGCTAAACTGCAGCAATGTTCTGCTAAACTTAGGTCTAATGAAATGTAGTGTTCCCATAGGAACAGAGTTCCTCCTCCAGCCAAATCACTGAACACACTGAAAAATCCTAACCCTCAAATTCAGCAACAGGAAATACAAAATTACTGCTAAACCACAGAGCTAGGATGGAATTCCTCAACAGTTTCATTTTATTGCTATTTAAATCATCACTTCCAGACCCAGATAAAGGAGGTGGTGTTCTAGTGGGAATGGCAGTAAAAAAGCCTCCCTGTAAACAGCCTACATAATGTTGTCAAAAAACTCCTACCTTCAGTACCATAACGTGGCAAGGGACTGAACTGTATTAATCTGGCCGAGCTGAGCGGCAAGATAATTGTTTCTCACGAACCATTCCCTGGAAAGAACTTGGGTAGCTCTAACACAGCAACTTTCCCTGTAATTATAACTATACAACATTAGTCCATAACCTTTATTCCTACGGTAAATGAATCACAAATAAAAAGATGCTTTCTCAACCTGAAGATCAGTAAGCCACTAAACCTATGCAGCACAATACAGTTTTACCAGTAACTTTCAATTAGCCAGCCTGACTATTAGAAACAGTTTAGCCTCACCTACACACACCTCAAAATGAGTTCATGTATCTCATTTTTGGAGACAGCTTTGCCCATCTCCATTCTCCTGTGGAGTGGACTGGTATCATTCCCAACCTACCTGGTTTTAAAGGAAGGCAGTTAAGCTGACATTATACCGCAGCTGGTGCTGGAGCCCTTGTGTGGACACATCCACTGCAAGACTCCTTTTCTTCTGAAACTCAAAGCACAGGTCCCTACACAACTGCAAAAGCAGTAATTAATATGTACGAGAAGAAACTTTGTTTGCTCTCATTTCAAGAATGGGGATCTCATTTGCAGAACTGTAGCCAATAGTGAACATCACAACTTATTAGTAAACCTATTTTCATGCTTCTGCAAAGTGAGTCATGTTTTCAGCACTACTTGGAAACAAAGAATAGCAAGACCCACATCATCTAGGCAAATGGTAAATGTTCTTGTTGATCAAGTCCTATCCCATTTATATTCAAAGCAATATCACTGGAAGTCTAAGGAATGCCATAGCAACATTTGCACAAGATTACTGAGCTGCTTTGTTCTAAGATTTCTATAGCCCCTCCAGCTTCTTTCAAGAAGAACAAAGCTGAATGTAAATGAATCTAACAGCTGAGGAAAAGGGGGCTTGACATGTTCCTTGATGTCTTCAAGTAAGCAGTCAGAGATAATAAAATTAAAGGACCTTGAAAAATGTCCATGAAGGTTAAATTTTGAGTTCTTATTGTTACAAAACAGTTATTTTCCTTCCTGGAGCAGTCTGACTGCACAAAGCACTATCTGTGTGTAGAAAACCTCAGTTATGTCAAGTTTACAAATTGGCTGGTGACATTGCACCCTCAAATACCACCATCCCAATCACAAATCAGCTCTTACATTTGTCACTTATTTCCTGCTCAGCATTGCTCTTTACGTCCCAGCTGAAATGCCGTAACAGGTAGCTGTGGACTTTCCATGCACAAACAGGTATTTGCTTGGAAGCAGTCAGTAGAGAAAAAAAATACAACTTAACAGCATGCCGAAAAGAGAAATTGTACACAAGCACAAGAGAGCTCAGTGGTTCAGAGAATTTAATTGCATTAGACATCCTAAGTGAGGACAGTTATCTTGACACAAGGGCATTATACTGAACAATTCAATACTGTTCAACAGTGATTCTTTTTTAAGAAAAACAAACAAACCAAAAACACACTTCCCCCCAAAATCAGCCTAATTAATTCATATTAGAGTATTACTTTGAAGCAGAATGGGTCTGAATGCTAAATCTTGTAAAAGCACTAATTACTTCCAAACCGGTGTGACATAACATGGTTTTTGAGGAAGCGAACTAGTTTCGTAAGGACAGTTCTCTCAAAAAAAAAAAACATGTTCTAGCTGTATTTCGCTGTCTCTAGAATGGGAAAATTTTATCACTAGAAAACATCTTCCGTTCATGCAAGCAATATATTTTCAGTTGAGCAGCAAGGACATTACATAGAACTGTTATTTTATTCAAGGTATCACGTGCTGCAATTTTGTTAGACACATCTCTAATGAAGGGGAACAGCCAATACATATAACAAGTTACAAGAAACAGAATTGCTACAGAAGCCTGTTCTCTCACTTAACGGTCTCCAACCACTGAATACTTTTCATGAAGATCAGGTAACACATTTCTGCTTGGCAAGACCTAAAAGAAAAGCTCTTCTGCCAGCAAACTAAACCTCCTTCAGAGAGCTGAAGGGACGGCTGCTAGAAAACAGCTTTTTTGTTCACATGATCTACATGGGGACTGCTTCCAGTGATGATTAATGTCCCCCTAAAAATTAAAAAGACAAAATAGGTCCATGTCAGTTGTCATCAGCTTTCGTGTCTTATTTGGGGGGGGGGGGGTGTGTGTGTACATTTTCTTTAATGTTCCTTTTCTCACCATCATACCTGTAGCCCTTCTTATTCTTCAAATCCCTTGCCAAATTCAGCTCCAGCTATGCCTTAGTTTTCCTGATCGCATCCCTACACATCTGGGCAGCATCCCTATATCCTTCCAAAAATACACATCCCTGGTTCCACTGCCTGTGCATTCCTTCTTACACTTTTGTTTGACCAGGAGGTCCTTACTGAACCATGCTGGTCTCCTGCCTTCCTTGCCTGATTTCTTACACACAGGAATTGAGAGCTCTAAAATTGAGTGCTCTAAAAAAAAATTTCCTTAAAGAGCTGCCAGCTCTGTTCTGCTCCTTTATCCCTGAGGGCAGTTTCCCAGGGGGTCCCATCCATTAATTCCTTAAAAAACTGAAAGTTTGCTCTCCTAAAATTCAGGGTCCTGATTCTACACTTCATCTGGCCCCTACCTCTCAAGACTGTGAATTCCACCAGGGCATGATCAGTGCAGACCAGGCTGCCACCAGTCTTGACCTCTAACACGAACATTTCCCAGTCTGCTTGCAAAGGCCTTGTGAGCAGTGGTACAATCAGAGCAGCTACAGAGATGGGAGCAGGGGCAACACTCTTTGTTAAGCAAAAAGTGAGGGATGAATTCTTTCTTCAGAGAAAACAGAGTAAATCAAGAGTTGCTTTAGAAAGGCACTACTGCCTGTTTCAGCAGCCTCCTAAGTATTCACATCTCAAAGGCTGAGGAGTTGCATCCACTTTAGGTTCTTTTAAAGTTGCATAGATCCTCAAGATAATGCTGTATTTCAGACCCTCACATGCACTCCTGCAATGCTGACATGCAAATAATATAAAAATAAATATCAGAATCTTTACAGAACCACAGAGGTTTTGCTTCCAAAGAGATGTTTTAATATGGCTGTTTATCTTCCCCTTTCTAGTTTGCTTTCCAAGACCCATGAAATCCTGAGTGGCTACATCAGTGTGTCTAGTCCCTTCATCCTGAGCTTTAACATCTGCACTTTGGATAGGGCTTCCAAACAACTCTGTGAAGAATTAAGGCCTGTGTTTCCAGCACTCATCAAAGCCCTCAAAGGGGCAAGAAGGTCTCGTACTCTGAGGCCACACAACGGATACTGGAACTAAACCAGAGTCCTAACCCTCAACTATAATAGTTGCTCCTGTAGTCAAGAAGAAAGAGTAGAAGCAGAGGTCAACTCGGTTAGTAAGAGAAGAAGCTCCTCCTGAGAGGGGGAGAGAAGAAGGATCAGAAGAGGCAGCCCATTCTGCAGCAGGGCAGGAGAGGAAAGAGATATAAATCATAAAAGAGGCAAAAACTATCCGATTGCAATCCATGACCAAGCTCCGAGACAGGCAAAAAGATTTCACCCATCAGCCAGAGGAGCGAATTTCTACCTGGCTGCTCTAATGCTAGGAACATAGGAGCAAACTATTTATAGCTTGGTGGGCCCATGTAACATCAGGACCTCCAAGGGGAAATGCAACGTACATTCGGGCTTAAGATCGAGGGATGGAACTCACCACTGAAGCCATTGCATAGGTTATTCATGAATGTGAAACATGCACAATAACCACACAATTAAAGGTTCTCTGGTGTAAAGGATGGTGGCTGCAATATCAGCAAGGGAGGCTTTGCAGACTGATTACATCACACTGCCACCAACCAGCCAAGGCAAACGTCATCTGCTTACCATGGTAGAAGCAACAACCGGATGGTTGGAAACATAACCTGTAACCCAAACCATTGCCCAAAACCCCATCCTGGGCCCTGAAAAGCAAGTTCTGTGGCAACACAGCACCCCAAAAAGAACTGAGTCAGACAATGGGACTAATTTGCAAAACAAACTCATTAGCACCTGGGCCAAGAGTCATGGTGCTGATTGAGGGTACCACATTCCCCATCACACACCAGCTGCCCGGTAAGACTGAAAGATAAAATGGACTGTTAAAAGACCATACTGAAAGGAATGGGCGCTGCGAGATACAAGTAGAGGGATGCAAATTTAGAAGAAGCCACTTGGCTAGTTAATATCAGAGGATCAGGTAACTGACCTGGCCCTTACCAAACAAACCCCCTGCATATTGTAGAAGGAGATAAGGTCCCTGTAATGCCTGTAGGGAACTGGTTGGTAAAGACAGCATGGTTTGCTTCTCCCTTGGGAAAAGGCAAACCTGTTCAAGGCACTGCTTTTTCTCAAGGACCCAGTACACTTAGAGGGTGATCACAAAATCACAGAATCACAGAATGGTAGGCGTTGGAAGGGACCTCCAGAGATAATCTTGTCCAACCCCCCTGCTCGAGCAGGTACACCTAGAGCAGGGTGCACAGGACTGCATCCAGCTGGGTTTTCAGTGTTTCCAGAGGAGGAGACTCCACAACCTCTCTGGGCAGCTTGTTACAGTGCTCTGTAAGAGCTCTTCTCCAGGCTGAACATACGCAGGTCTCTCAGCCTTTCCTCATAAGAGAGGTGCTCCAGTCCCCTGATCATCTTGGTAGCTCTCTGCTGGACTCTATCCAGTAGATCCCTCTCTTTCTGGAACTGGGGACCCCAGAACTGGATGCAGTACTCCAGATGTGGCCTCACTAGGGCAGAGTAGAGGGGGAGGATAACCTCCCTTGACCTGCTGGCCACATTCCTTTTAATGCACCCCGGGACACCATTGGCCTTCTTGGCCACAAGGGCACAGTGCTGGCTCATGAGCAATCTGCTGTCCACCAGCACTCCCAGGTCCTTCTCAAGAGCTGCTTTCCAGCAGGTCAGCCCCCAACCTGTACTGGTGCCTGGGGTTGTTCCTCCCCAGGTGCAGGAACCTACACTTGCCGTTTTTGAACTTCATCAGGTTCCCCTCAGCCCAGCTCTCCAGCCTGTCCAGGTCTCGCTGAATGGCAGCACAGCCTTCTGGTGTATCAGCCACTCCTCCCAGTCTTGTGTCATCAGCAAACTTGCTGAGGGCACACTCTGTCTCTTCATCCAGGTCACTGATGAATATTTTGAACAGGAC